>JAOTQY010000008.1:18984925-18999685 GCA_026413445.1 Dolichallabes microphthalmus
TCAATAAATACCGTACCGTGCCATTCATACCGAGGTATTACCGTACCGTGAAGTTTTGATACCGTTACATCCCTAGTTGTTACTGGTAATGACACCACGATTACTCATGCATTGGAGTAACTTGGTTAAAGGTATATTTGTGTGATGCTTGATGGAGTTATGCGATTTAATCAATTATGCTATTTAATTGTGCTATTTAATTTAAGTTAATCGAATCGCTTGATCAGTTTTCGATTCAGAAGCAAAAATTAAGTTCCAAATGTTAGATCTAATGTTAGGTCTAAAGTTATTGAATTCCTCACAAATATTTCACTACAAAGCTTTTGCATCTTCTGCAAATACTCACATTTTCTACAAGAACAGTATCTTTACCCCCACTAGACACAAACAAGATTGTGTTTTTAATATTATACTTTGTTCAAGACATTTAAACAATCAGCGAAACAAGTTACACATAATTTCAATGTTTATTTAATATCTTTAGTAGTTTTAATACTTGAAAACATGTAGGAAACCTATCTGCTTGAGACAAATAAGACCGTAAACATTAGTGCTACTGAATCGAAATGAAAATCACAATGTCCGAAGAATATAATTGAATGAAAGTGTTGATAATAGTAAGAGTAAGATATGTGAGAAATAGGCATGTAAGCTGATAGTCCATTTCAGTCCAGGAGATGTTAGTGGAGATGCAATCACATTACTGAATAACTTTGCAGAAATGTGATCTTCTGCTTGAATAAAGGTGTGTTAGCAAACCCCCATTTTTCAAACCCCCATTATTTCATAACCTGCAGCTGGCTGTTAGACTATCGACTGTTGGATAATCTCATACACTTGCAGTACAATTACATAAGGTTTTTTTTTTTTTTTACTTGGTCTATAGTCAAAGTTTTCCTCTAAATGTTCTCAGTCATCCAGTCAAAGAATATTACCTTGCCGTAATATATAAACTTTACAAAGGATTATAAGGGATAAAAAGTCGTGACGTTTCACAGTTCACCCAGAGATTTGAGACAGGTACAATATAAATAGAATTCACATGCTAAATGAATGTTCTGATTCTCACCATTGTTTCTGTGATCTGCCAAGATTTTTCATCATATAAACTTTAGCGTGTCTGCAATAGTACTCTTCAAGTAATTTAAATGTGCCAATGGGACAAATAAGTTTCAAACCTTATACCTTCGTTGCCCTTTAAAGGGATAGGTTTTCCAAGTCTAAGTTGAATCAAGTTGGTGTCTTTCGAAGTTCCAGTGTATTTAGCGCAAATGTAACTTTTTCTTTCCAAGAAGTAGCCATATGGCTTACCCCATATAATCATATGTCTAAATCTGTACTAAATGCAGTGTAACTTTGAAAAATGCAGATTTGATTTACGTAGTTCACTGGTGCTGCACAAACCTCATATGAGTCTCACCTGAACTTTGGAATGCTTTTTTGTATGGAACGAGGGTTGTGGTATTTTGCCCCCAATTACGTACATTGTACTCGTGGTTGGTTAGCACTGGGTTAGGGTTAGTAAGTAAGCTTACTTACTATTGCTAGAACGAAACAATTGTATGCTTTACAGAAATATTTGTACAAAAATGTCTAGAAAATAAAAGTGATTTAAAATATACACAATCATAACGTGGCAGGAATAGGATGCAACCACACAGGGACTGTGTTGCCTACGGCAGATGTTTTTGGGAGCTTTATAACAATAATTTTTTATAAATTATTAAAAATTATAAATTGTTATAAGTATTATAAATTGTTGAAGACATTTGAGCTCAAAAGCTGCTTCATCTGGGATGTGTAGATAGAGGTTAGAGGTAGAAACAATAGATAAAAGCTTTAATAAGATTTTGTTCCTAACATAATTCTAAAGGAACGCAGACATGGTTGTAAACACGACTTTATTTCTGTTGTTGTTCCGGTGCCTCTGGATTTAAACCCTACTAGAAAAGGGTCCAGATGTGCAAATCTAAAAATATAAATAGGCTTCAAGATGATTTGCATGGAGGAGTAGATAAGATTCCTCTACAAGTGTTAGACCTAGTTAGACCTCATCATTAGAGGAAATGACTCAGCTATTTTTCTGTTCAAGTCACCAGGTTTTTATTGTGAAGGTGATGATCATTTATAAACAATAATTTAATCATAAAAATATATATATATAATTGCATGTTTCTCATTTTTATTTTTCTGAAAGATGACTGTGTATCGTAGCTGATTTTATAGCACTATGTCACTATTTAGTGCCAGTGTGGGCTTGTGCTATATTTCATGTTTTTTTCATTTAGGAGCTAACGGCCAAAACATGGTATTGCTGCTAAAAAGTGTCTCACCCAGGTGAAAAATTAAATTTTCAGATAGGATCTTATAACCATTTTGTCATAATGCTTAACGCTTCATATTTTCCAATCCATGCTTTTATTTTGTTTGTTTGTAAATATGCATATACATTTTTATTTTTATCAAATAAAATGAAACACATTTGCTAAAAGCAATTTCATGTCCTTTTATGTAGTGTCTGTAACTTTTCTGAAATGAAGTATTTCAATGATCTTAATTGTCATTCAGATGAAACTTGGCCAATTTAGATTTCACATGAAAAGTGAAAAAGTGTATTATTAAAAAATACAAAATTGTTTAGATGAAAATTAATTTGACGTGATTACGGACACTACACAATTTTTTGCTTTTTACGATTTTATCAAAAACCGGAATGCTTTATTTCAAGCAAACATTTTTACAAGTCAAATTCTTTTAGAACCTTGCACCAATTTTCGCATTCATAAAACAATATAAATAATTTACATTTGAAATTATTATTGTTTAAAGTGAGAGCACAATGCTAACAAATGGCAATTTATGAGGCACCTATAAAATCATCTCTCCAAAATGGCTAAAGTTAGAAACTTGAAATTTTTATGGAAGCAAGATTGGTCATTTCCATGTTGCATAAACTTCAAAAGTAGCTTCTTTGTTTGTATAACATAAAATCCACACCAATACTGTATTTTTAGCGTATTCAAATCATTTTAAACTCCATTCATACAAAATGTCAAAAACATTTCCCGCCAGGTTTGTGATCAGGTTTTTCAAGCACTTACTTAACAGAGATCTACATTTTGTCAACATTACCAGATGATCAGCAGGGCTTAACATACCATTTGGGAGGAGGGCTAAAAAGTGAGGAAAACTGTAAAGGAAACAAATACTAATTGACAAAGTTCACAAGCACAATATCAGATAATTAATGGACAGCACTAACTTTAGCTTGAGAACCTAATGTCATGATGTCCGGTGTTCTGGTGGATCTGTAAGATTGGGACCGAACCGGTGCGAGACACTGCAGTTCCACGGTTCTTAATGATGCTGCTGTCCTTCCTCCGTTTCGAATTGGACATGTGTGTATCGAAGTTAAGTCTCTGTGTGCGGTGTTTGTTTTTCAGATGCGCCATCTATGGAGCAGCAGGAACTGTTTGTGCAGAAGCTCCAACAGTGTTGCGTGCTCTTCGACTTCGACTCTCTCGCTGATCTGAAGAGTAAAGAGGTGAAGAGGGCCACTCTCAACGAACTGGTGGAATATGTATCGACCAGCAGGGGCGTACTGGTGGAGTCCGCCTACTCTGACATCATTAATATGGTCAGCACACGTCCTATTTATTAAAAAGACAGTTGATAATGTATATAACAGAGAGATGTAAATATTGATTGTTAAAAAAAAAAAAGATTTTTAAATATTTTTCAGCTAGATATTATAGATGTCTTTTTTTTTTTTTTTTTACACAAATTATTTCACTTCTGATAAATGAATAATTTAAATAGCTAATTTAGTTTTACTTATATAGCTCTTTTATACAAGTATGAATTATACAAGACTTAAACGCCTGTATGGTAAAGGTAAGGGTCGCAAAGCAACTTTACGGAGATTAAAATTTATGGAAATAAATAAGGACATGTAAGTAAAAAAAAAGTATAGGTTTTAACTATCAGTTTGTTCCTGATGAGCAAGCCGAGGGCGACAGTGGCAAGGAAAATCTCCCTGAGATGACAATATACTGTAAATAAGAACCGGGCTCAACAGGGAGCCCATCCTCATTTGGGTGGTATCAGATAGTGTCACCTACTATATGTATGCACTCTACCGTAAGTACTAAATACAACACCAAGGACAATTGTGTGTGTTGCAGTTTGGAATAGTCTGGCTATAATCGTTCTTTGGGTTGCAGGTCAGCCATGTTGGTACTTTGAGCTTTTGTTTTGTTTTGTTTGTGTAGGTTGAAGTGACACAAATGTGAAAAAGTAATATGTACACTACTTTTAAATGATGCTAAGTGTAATTCAGTTCAAAGGAAAATGAGCATTAAAAGGTAATTTTATGACGTCTTTAAACAGTGTGTTATTCTGATATTATATTTGTAAAAATATAATAATAATAATAATAATAATAATAATAAAATGAATATGTAAAAAAAAAGTCAGTCAAAATAATAGTCAGTAGAAAATTAATGCTCTAATACTTTGTGTACATTTTAATAGAATTAATATCTTATTTATGCATTTTTGTTTTTGTTTTAAGGTTTGAGTCCTTTTTGCATTTTTGTTTTAGCCAGGGCTTAAATAAGGCAATTCGACTATGGACGACTAAACATGACATAATTATAAATAAATGTGTGAATAAATAAGTAAATATACAAATAAATAAATAAATAAATAAATAAATGTGTGAATAAATAAGTAAATATAGAAGTAAATAAATAAATAAATACAATAAAATACGAGTGGCGCAGTGAGTGGTAAAGTGCTCGCCCTATCATCCAGAGATCGCTGGTGCGAACCCCGGATGATGCTGTTACCTCTCACAGCCGGAGGCCTAGAGAGAGCTGATTGGCCGAGCTCTCTCAGAGGGGAGGGATGAGAGGTACTTAGTGCTCCCACATTAATGACGGCATCAACCTGGGGCGTCTGTTAACTCACGTAAGCGGAGGAAGCGGATAGCGCTGTTCCTCCGAGTGTGTTACGCCGCCCCCAACGGTGCGTGAGCGAGCAGTTTGAAAAGATGGTCGGTGACGTCACGTGGGTTGGAGGAAACACGTGGGTTTCTAAAAAATTAGGGGAGAAAATCGGGAAAAATTCGTAAAAATGAGGGAACAATTTATAACTGGAAGTAAACAGAAGTGGTAGTATTTGAGAAATCCTAAAACAAAAAAAAGGAGATGTGCAACACCGTTCACTTCGATTTCTAGGTCCCTATTTAAATGTAACCAAATTTATAACATGGACCACGTCAGCTCGTGTGTACAAAGGTCAGGTTTTCTGTGAGTCTTATCTCGTATATCTCGTGTAAGCCTGTGATCAAAATACAAACTAGTAGATGAAATATAACTTGCATCATTCGGTCTTACACAAACTTCCTGAGTCTTTGTCACTTTGGGCGCACGCAGTCATTAAATGAGAAAGGAAGCGAACCAAATACTCCAAAGTTCGTAGTTTTTGTGAATACAGTATATCAGTCACATTGTTGCTGCTCATTTATGAACAATGGATACCAAACACTAGTGCTCTCAGCAATATGGAGTAGAAATGTTTGAAAAGTATTTAACTAGAAAGCATGCAAATCTTCGGCTTTACATATCGACCCATTTAATTACCATCTGTATGGATCATGGATATACAAGTTTAACAATTAAGCAGAAAGCACATTTCTTCTCCTAATGCCTCAAATTCGTCAACATCATGTCACTGGTTATTGGTTGTCAATTCTCTATGTTTACTTGAAGCTGTTCTCAGGGGGAAGCATTTAAAGTTTACATGAACATGGGCAGTGCCTCACTTAAGACTATTATGGAGCCTGAGAAAGTGGTGTCTCATCCTTCCCGTTTTATGTGTAGGGTTTTTATTTTTCACAGTGTACTTTTCAGTGTGCAAGAGCGGATAAAATGGGCGGGTCGTGCCAGGAAGGGCATTCGGTGTTAAACCTGTGTCAGGTTGTTGTGCGGATCGAATGGTCCTCTGTGGCAACCCGTTGACTGGAGCAGCCGAAAGACTAACAACATATGAGGGGTGTTCAAGTGAAGCCAGGACTTTTTTTAATTGAGCAGAATAACAGGACAGTTATGAAAAAAGTAAAATATTCTTCTTTATCTTTCGACTGTTCCCTTTCAGGTGTCGCCACAGCGAATCATCTGCCTCCATCTAAACCCGTCTTCTGCATCCTCTTCTCTCACACCAGCTAACTTCATGTCCTCTCTCACTGCATCCATAAATCTCCTCTTTGGTCTTCGTCTAGACCTCCTGCCTGGCAGTTCTCAGTTGTCCTCTGAACATGTCCAAACCACCTCAATCTGTCCTGTCTTTTATTCAGCGTCACTGTCTCTAAGTCGTAGAGCATCGCTGGTCTCAACACTGTCTTGTACATCTTTCCTTATTCTCTATATAATCTGCTACTGTACTAATGCACTTATCCCAGCGTTTCACTAGTCCTTTGAAACCATCAAGGTAGAAAGTCTTTTCAGCCCATCTGAGCCATGATCGGACTGCCTGCTTTATGTCTGAAACTCAGGCCTCCCGGGAACTCCTTTAATGGCCCAGACATGTGGAAATGGCTCGGAGCAAGGTCAGGACTGTACTGGAGGATGTGGCAATAACTCCCAGCTGAGTTTCTGTAATGTGCAAGTGGTGTTTAAGATTGATTGGCTCTCACAGCGGATGCGTTTCTTCTGCAAGTCCCGGTTTGTCTTGAACCTCCCTCATATAATGTTAAGCACTGCATCTCATAAAGCTCATAAAGCTTTTCTGCATTGGAAATTCAAAGTGCTGTGGGTTTTTTTTTGGTTTTTTTAAAATAATGCAGATTCGCACTCAGTGCTTATCGATCAGAGAGAAGTGCTTACAGTCACGTTCATAACGCTGAGACGAAAACACACAGAGGTTTTTCTTTCATCTGTGACCTTAAATATCATGGTTTGTAATGATCCAGGAAATCCAGCATGTACTGTGCGATGCTTCTGTTTATTGAACCTAATGTGAAGTCTGTTTAGGTAACAATAAGGTCCGTAATTGAGAGATCTATGAAACACACCTAATACGCAAACATTTGTCCTGATATGCATCACGTAACACACATCAATTGAATTCTGTGTAACAGTGGCTTTGCACACTTAGTCTGTTGTTACAGGATTGTGGCTTGTTGATTTAGCTGGATAGCCTGGAGAAATGCAGTAGGTATTACACAAGTGTCTGTACATGCAAGTGACGTAGACTTTTTATCAAAAAGTTTTTTTTTCTTCATTTTTTTAACGTTATAGTCACTATACATTTTATAGTTCACAGCTTATACGAATTGTGTTATGATCTCGTGCTTAAGAATTAAACATTTGGCAATTAATAAAGCAAAAAAGTTCATTAAAACAATTCCAGACTGATCCTTAAGTTGTTCGAGTAATTGGACGTGGCTTAAAATGCTTAACCAAGTTGATACCCAACCATAATTTAAGTCGATTTCTTTATTTTGTGGAAGCTGTAATCAATCAATGCATTAATCATCCCATCAAATAAAACAAAAGATCTATGAGAACCATGCACTAATATTGCGAACACTGCAGCTAGTCTCTGAGGAGCTGCCTTTAGCTAAATAATCATGCAATCACATACATCTACCGTTGGATCAGTCACAACAGAGAATCTGTTACAGAAGCCAGGCTGGTTCCTTTAGTAATCTGGAGTCAGAGAATTACAACCACACTGAAAATCTAGTTTTTGCCTTTTTTCATTTTATATTTTATTTTTCATTTCAGTTGATAAGACGTATCCATATCTGGACCGTGGTCCACAAGTTGGTGACTTGGGCATAAATTCTTTAGCTTGTTTATAGTATTGAATTATAGTAATGAGGGAAAGTAAGAACATCTCCATAACTGGTGAAATTTTAAAACAAAGATTTTCTTAAGATCAGCCCCACATGGATAGACTGGTGGACTGATAGATGGACTGGTGGACTGATAGATGGACTGGTGGACGGATGGACTGACTGACTGATGGATGGATGGATAGATAGATAGATAGATGCTTATCATTGGACAGTAGGTACTCAACAAAATAAATAAAAAAAAGTTTTGATATGTTTAACTGCATGTAGTCATCATAAAGTCATTATGTCGATTCTGCTCAAAAGTGTGGGGTCACTTTCTAACTTCATGGTCGTTTCTGATTTTTATTTCTTTTTAAAGCAATCCTGAATGCGTCCAAAATATGCAATAATCTCCTTTGAACAGTTGATGTTGAGATGTGTCTGCTACTTATGCCTTGTAAAGCCTTCATAACGGCTCTAGTCTGAGGTGATGTTTGTTAATTGGTGATTTTTGAGGCTGGAGACTGTAAATGAACTTCTCCTCTGCTGCAGAGGTCAGTTTTGGTCTTAATTTCCTGGGAAGGTCATCAGTTTCATCATGGTGTTTGATGGGTTTTGCAAATGCATTTTACAATAGTGTTCTTGCAAGAACTATTTGAGACAGGCTGGCCTTCATGTATTTAAATAACAACTGACTGTTGCTGTTGTTGTTTTATAATTACCCAATTCCATAGGTGTTATTTCATAGTTGTAAAGTCCCCATTATTGTTGTAGAATGTAGAAAAATCGCTAAAGAAATCTGAAAGTGATCCCAAACTTTTGAGCGGTAGTGTGTATTTGTGCGGCACATCGTGACCCAGCCTCTAAAAAAAGGTGTTAACCTTTGTGCCTAAAGTCCATCTTTATACTGATGGATGTTCTGTATCTGGGCAAGATTCTTGTGCTATGCATAAACGCTCTCTGTGATCTCTCGCTAAAATGGCCATCATAATGCATGTGGCTGAAGTGAGCACTCTGCAGTGGGACACATTTTAGCATTTGTTTTGTTTGTGTGATGTGATTTTTGTGATTTTGACAATGCGAATTCAGATCACGTTTTTGAAATGCACTTTAGAGCATACACTCCTCGCCCGCTTTCTGCCATGCTACTCAAAGGCAAATGATACAGCTTCTCTTGGCTTGGTTTTACCTTTTTTTTTTTTTTTTTTTTTTTTACTTTCTCAAATTATGTATTTTAACACCCACACTGAGACACTGTTTGAGGTCTCCTAACATAATGCATCAGATACGAGCCTTGAGTATGAGTAGGACGATATATCAGTTTGACAGAACTTGGTCATCTGGAAATCAGCCACTTATGCACTGTTAGTTAAATGTTCACATGGTTTCCATGTCGTCATGATAAACTGTTGATAGCTAAATGTTGTAGACCACTTGATGATGTGTTCTAGCAGTTTTCCCAAATCAAATAGAGTTGTAATCAGGAAGCTGTTACTGGGGACAGAAAAAACTGTCGTTGGGGTGCCATTTGTTTTTGGCACTTTTTAAAGCATTTTCTCAAAAATGCACTAGTCTTCATTCAGTACTGCTTGACTTTTCAGAATGATCATGTGGATAAAAAGGCCCTTTTATAAATATAGGCTTCAACATGGGCCCTCATTTTGTCCTCATTCAAGTGCATTCTTGTGCAGTTGTTCTGCTGTGTCCTTTTCCTGATTAAAAAAAAAAAATAATAATTCCTCTCTATTGCCATGGAAACTAATTAGTCACGCCTGTTTAATTTTGGTTTATCCTGTGTAGAGTCTTGCCGCCTTGAAGTTTCTAGGCAGGACATACCCCGGATGGGGTGACGACTCATCGCCGGACACTCACACGCTATGGGCAACTTGGAAACACCAGTCAACTTCCTGTGCATGTCTTTAAAGTGTGGAAAGGAAACCATCATACTTGGGAGAACCCACCGAGCACGGGGAGAACATGCAAACCTCTATTTCGCATTCATTCATTCATTCATTTATTTGTTTGTTTGGCGGAGAGCTGTATACTGTACCTGAGGGTTACAAATGAAGCTTTCCAGTTTGGATTTCAGCCTGCAATTTTCTGGCCATCAGGACAGCGCTGTATTCGCGGATCTATCAAAAACTAGCATTATAAGAAAAATTGGTCCCCTTTTTTTGTGATGTTAGTGCCAAAGTCTGTGTTGATTATGGATGAGACCATGCATTACATACATCTTTATTTCCATTTAGTCTGCCAGTTTCATTCAAAACAAACCTTTTGATTTATAACTAATTATACAGTACAGTTAGTATACTGACCGAGTAATCTGATTGGACGAGAGGTATTCCATGAGTGGCGATAATGGATGGTAACAGCACTAGGATTTTTAACTACATCTCAGGTTAATGCTGTTTAGGATTCAACCTCGGAACCTGATGTAATGTAGCTGATATTATAATGTGAAATAAGTGGAAATATAAAGACAAACTTGTGAGATTTACAGGACTGTCCACCAAATTTACGTTTGATTCTTCTTACCTTTTGGCTACATGGTGTAGGTGAGAATTATAAAACTAGTCTCACCCCTGGTAATTACACTCACTGTCGGCCGCTAATCGTGCTGATAACCAGTGCAACAGCACTCATGTTCTTGTGAAATATTTTAACGAACCATTTTAAAGCAAGATATTGGAAGTGAATTGCTGACCAACTTGGGTACCAACCTATTAGGAAAAAGCTTTAAGTCTAGATTTCATCATCTCCACCAGCTTACGTATCCCAGCCTATACAGTATGGCTGTATAGTCTAAAAAAAAAAGGCCTGGGTGAATGCATGAGTGAGCTCTACGTGAGGTTAAATCTCTTCGTCGGCTTCCATCAGGGGACGAGTGATGACTCGATGACATTGCCGCTATGTTCTCGGGAATAATTGCGGCTTAGTATATCAGCAGGTCAGTTCCCAGTAGGTGTGGGTTTTCTGCAAGGCTGGTGTAGCTCAGATGCCAATCCATGAGCCTGTGGACTTCAGTCACCCTGAGAAAGTTGCTTCAGTTCAGTGGGTGGAAAAGGTCCTGAGAAATTATACTTCAGTGGACGTAGACAAGTCACAAATGTCCTCAGGTAAAAGTTAAACAGTAGCTGCTTTTAAATGTTGTCAGGTTTTTTTGTTTTTTTTTTTGTAAATGTTTTAAATGCCGACATTAAGTTCATTTTATGTTTTCATGTAAAACTTGTGCTGCAGTAAAATTATGAAATAGAAAATAAGCTATAGATTAAACTGTTCTCATCTTATCTAGCACACTTAATAGTGGGGGGGGGGGGAAACAATTTCGAAACTTGCCTTCCGGTCCAGACTGTTTGATGTTTGGTTTTATTTATTTTTTTACCTCACATCAGTCATTTTGTAAGCGTACCCCATCACCGCTTCACATCTGCATTATTCATTAATTAGAAGTCACATGATCTCAGATGTTTCAAACCGCTACAGCAGGGTCAGAAGGATACGCCCTTCAAAGCAGAGGTTTTAGGGCTTTGTTTAAGGGTCAGGCTTTGACAGCTTGGTGGTGCTGAGGCTCGAAACCAACCTTCTGAACACCTGCCCAGAGCCTTAGTCACCAACCCTCCACTGGCTATAGTGAATTAAATGGATTTTGTGAACTTTAGAGAGGCAAACATGGTTTATTATACCCCATTGTTTACATGTATTGGTTAATCAAAGTCTCGAGGTAGGGTCAGGGATGCTCATCTTTCCAGTGACAAATTGACCAGCTGATTGTAGGTTTAACTGAGCTGTTTGAGTGATTTGAAGTCATTGGCTGAATGAGGGACAAAGAGACCTTTTTAAGAGTGAAAGTGTAAATTATATAAGGCGTTTCTTTATTGGAAATGGAATCAAGTCAGAGTACAAATTTCAGCTCCAGTAATACTTGAGTAAAATATAAATATGCTGAAATTGAAATAATAGAAAAACACAAATGATGTGGTTTTGATGCGTCAGTTGCATCACAGGACGTACTTCACTAAAGTACACCAGGTTTTTGCAGGAAAGCGGATGTGTGTTTCTGGGAAGGGATGTGATGTGCACATGTTTTTAAGCTGGACATCCATCTGTCCATCTTTCTGTCACTGTATCACTCTTTCTGTACGTCTCTGGCTGTTGCTTCCTCTTATTGTCTATTTTTCTTTTTTTTTTTGTATGTTTTCTATTCTCTCTCTCTCTCTACCAGACCGTCTGTATGATTATTTTCTCTTTCTTTATCTGTCAGGTCTTTTTCTTTTTCTATCCTTACTCTCTCACTCTCACTCACTCACTCACCCACTAACACACACACACACACACACACACACACACACATACAAACACACAAAATCAGCTGTGCGTTTTTGAATGATTTGTGTAAATTTATTTATTTATTTATTTTACTGTTGTTGTCCGGTTTTGTGTATACTGTAGATCTCTCGGCTGTAGCCCTCCTGCAATTTCCAGGTGCTAAAAATATGCCACGGTTGTCATGGCGATAACCTTCTTCCTTTAGCGTGAGGAACTGATCGAGACTGTTTTGATTCCAGTGCATTTGCATTTTATAGAGTTCAGTAGTCGTGTAATAACGGCCTCATAGGGCAGAGGAAGTACGGCTTATTTAGTCTGAACTTGCTGTCAAGCAATGTACATAACAGGCACGTGCGCACACATTCTTTCATGATTGTTTTATATTATTGTCTAGGCATGTTCTCTGCAGCGTTTCCCCAGACACACGCATGTTCGCGTCAGCAGCAGTACAGGATTATGAATGTTTATGAATACAGTTTTGTATAAAACGGACATTTTCTGAGCCGCTTTATGTACTGTAGATGTAGAGGTTACGCCAAGATATGCTAATGTTGATGGAGTTAATGGAGAAGCCTCTCTCAGGAACCCTCGGTTCGAGGAGGGAACACACCCTGTACAGGATGCCAGACCATTTTAAGGCAGAATGCAAACACACAAACACACATTCAGACATTCATTCACACCCGGGGGAATTTCTCACCAATTGGGGGAGGAAGGACATTTGAGCACCTGGGTGTAAACTTAAGTTTCCGACAGAGTGCATATGTGGAAGGTAGAACTGATTTTAAACTGGCAACTCAATAATTGTGCTTTGACTTCTTTGTATGTAGTTCCTTAATCCCGCATTCTTAGCTATTAGTGTTACATGCTGTATGATGCAGTATTGATTTCAATTCAATTTTATTTGCCTAAACAATGTATTAGTGCCTGGCTCGAGTTGTAAAGTATTTTCCTGACATACCGAGCATTATCTGCATCACTACCGAGAATTATCTTGTTTCCTCACAGATCAGCACCAACTTGTTCAGAACCCTGCCTCCGAGTGACAACCCCGAATTTGACCCTGAAGAAGACGAGCCCACGCTGGAGGCCTCGTGGCCACACATGCAGGTAGGACAGCACCGCAAACAATCCTCCATGTTGCGCAAGTGAGACTTTTCTGATGATCCACCTGGAGAACAGTGTTGGGGAACGTTACTTACGTGACAAAATTGCTCTCATTAAAAAGTAATCAGTTACATTAGAGAGTTACTTTCTGATAAAAGTAACTAGTTAGAGTCCTTTGTGATTCCTCATGAATGTTGTTTTAGTCAAGACCTTTATAATTATTCTACCTTCATCACTCAGCGAAGTTTGGGCCATAATCTGTTAACTACTAACAGCAGGGATAACAGAGTCGGGCGGGTTATCGGTGGCAGGGGCAGGGCTTGTAGGAAGACTTACTCTGCAGCAGTGTTGGGTGTATGTAAGTCAAGATGGTTTTCAATAGACAATCAGACAAAAATCCCAGTTTGACTTGAAGACAAGAGGGCATTGGTCTGAAAGTGTTCCAGCCAGATTACTGCAGGATTTTGAAAAGCGGCGGTGGTTTTGTTTTTTAATGTCTGAGCCGCCGTTTCACACGTCACGCTCTAGCATGTGGTCCTGAGGAGCAAATTCCTTCTGAATCAAATTGGATCGATGATGTCACTTCCTGTCTGCATTTGTGACATTTGCTTATTGTTTGTTCTCACTGCACTTTGTTTTCTCACAGGTGGTGTACGAGTTTTTCCTGCGTTTCCTAGAAAACCCGGATTTCCAGCCGAGCACTGCCAAACGCTACATCGACCAGAAGTTTGTGCTCCAGGTGTGTATCGTGTACAAAAACAACAGGTTATATAATAAGTCATTATATTCAATAGCAGCACCATCCCACAGTGTTTACTATTATTTATTTATTTATTTATTTATGTATTTATTTATTTTTCCTGTGCAGGACAATTTGTGAATAATGTATATTTTTCATAAACTCTTTATTATTAAAGACACAAAACGTGAGGCAATATGACGAGATCAACTACAATTCAGACAAAATGAACATGAGGTTCCTGTCTGGTTCAGATTTCGTATGTTGTGGTAGAACCCGGTGAAGGTCACCGGGAGATTGCGAGTTCAAATCCCAATCATGCCACAGCTTTTCATAGTGCATACTTGTCCTGTTATGTGTGCGCCATCGCAGGTGTCTCTGGGTCATGTACGTAGTTTGGGGTAGCATCCGGATGCTATGACGCACAACTATCAGTAATCTGATCCACGATGGGTTGTTGTGTGGTAATCTCTGCGCTCCATGACCACTAACTGTAACGTGTAGCAGGGCAGAATAGGACATGATATCAATATTCGTAATGATGGAAGACAGAACGGAGCACTGTTGAATTGATTTTCCTGATTGGTCTGAACATTTCTATGGTCTAGTGCGGTATAGTTCATTCATAGGGAGTGTATGAGGAACACTCAGCATAATTATTATTATTTTTTTCAACAATATTTTTATTGATTTTAAACAGGGATATAACAGGGTGAACATGTAATGTTTTAATACAGGTTTT
>JAOTQY010000008.1:19015452-19034146 GCA_026413445.1 Dolichallabes microphthalmus
GGACACATTGTGAAACATTTTTAGTTTATGTCTTATGGTGTTGACTCTTTTAGTGTTCATACAAATATTTACACATTTTACTGAAGTTTACTGAAAGTAAAAACAGTTGAAAGTCAGAGGATGTTTCTTTTTTTGCTGAGTATATATAATTTACACTTCTGCTCAAACATTTGGGAGAAACAAATTTTTTTCACAAACAATTTTATCTATTTCACAAACAATTAAAATTGTGACTGTAATGGAGTGGCCAGTACAGTCTCTGGAGCTGAATCCTATTGAGCTGTTTGTGAGAGCAGCTTGACCGTATGGTACAGAGGAAGACGCGATCATTTACATTTAGGCATTTGGCAGAAGATGCTATCCAGAGCAACTTACATTTTAATCTCATTATACATCTGAGCAGTTGAGGGTTAAGGGTCTTGCTCAAGGGCCCAACAGTTGCAACTTGGTGGTCATGGGGTTTGAACCTGGGATCTTCCGAACAGTCATCCATTGCCATAACCACTAAGCTACCCCTGATCCTGTCAAGCCAATCCATCTTGTGGGAGATGCTCCAGAAAACATGGGGTGATATCTCATGAGATTATTTTGAAAAATTGACAGCTAGAATGCCTAAATTCAGCCAGGCTGTAATTTCTGCAAAAGGTGTTTTTTGATGAAGGCAAAGGTTGAAGAACACATTCATCATTTCCATCAAAATCATTATTTCTAACTCTGCCAATGTCAGCATGTCTTGTTCTTTTGCTATATTTTTATTTAGACTAATTTTGTGTGTGTTTCCTTTGAAAACAATAAAATTTCGAAGTGACCCCAAAAGTGATCCCAAACTACTGAGCAGTAACGTATATAAAATATATAATAAATATTCTGAATTAAATTAATCCTGCAATAACAACGTACAACTTCCATGCAAATAGCAAAACCATATACAGTAGTCAGATACACTCACTGTCCAAAAAATCGTTGCTGTTTCCATGGCACCAAATTATTGGCCTGTATCAAGTCAACAAAACCTGTAAAGAACTTAAATATGGTTGATGGAAGAATAGTGCTGAAATATCTACTTTGCGAAAAAAATGTGGTTGGAAAAAAAAAAAAAGATTATTGTAACTAGAGTTCACTTGAACACTTGATTAAGTTTCCTTATGCAGAAAATAGACAGTAGAAATCACAGCTACAGTATGATTAATAGTGAAAGGAAGAGCATTTCCATACACACATAACGCCACATAAACTCACAGAATTGGGATTAAACAATCCTGTGGCCATAAGAAAACCAATTGTTGGTGACACTAATAAGGCTTAAGTTTGCTAGGGAGCATAAAGATTGGACTTTGGAGCAGTTGAAAAAGTTACGAGTTAGGCCAAGTATTACAGTCTCTTGTCGAAGTTTTTTTTGAGGCTGTGTGATTATTAATACTGCCCCATTTCATCAAAATCTATGGTCATGAGCTGGTCCTGGTCCATGAACAGGACACACATGTGACATTCATGTATGCTGCTGTTCCATGCAGGGCGGAGTGTGTGCCTGCAATTCTGATTGATCAGTGTCCATTTGTGCTCGGCCTGAGCAGTGAGGACTCCGAGCTTATCCTGGATGACACAGTCCAGCTTACTGAGGGACTGAAGACAAGGGAGAGACATGTGTTCCTTTTTAGTGATGTGTTGGTCATCGCTAAGCTCAAGTAAGACTGCACATACATACAGTACACACACACATACACACACAAGCACGCACAGGCGATTAAAATGACTGCAACTTCTTCCAGACTTAAAGGACTTCAATTCAGTCCCATGCAAATCTACACACATCTCTGTCCAAAGTCACCATTTGTCCTTATGATTCACATTCCTAAATCAATTTTTAGCAACTATTTCACAGTTTTTTTCTTTTATTTATTTCTTTTTTTCCTTTTTTTGCTTCACTGTGACTTTATCAACTTTAACACGCGGCATTGTGGTTTTGTTCATCTGTTCTGCCTGTGCTGATTTAAGAATATGACAATTTCACAGTGCAGTTTGTTTCGGTTTGTTAGAAGGTGTTAAAATACTTACAACTTGCTTAAAGATAACAATATATTTTGTGTACCAAGTTTAACTAGACAAATGTACTATTTACTAAAATTACATACATGTATGCGTTATATGCACAGCAGTGTTATGTTTATACAGTAATATATATATATATATATATATATATATAGCTTATGAGTATTTACACAATCTGGTGCAGAAGATTGCACTGTGTTTCTGATTCAAAGCTAAAAGCGGACAATGTGTGAGTCTTTGTGGCTGTGCAGTGTCTGTGATATAATGTCATCCAGGCCTGCATTTATTCATTATCGTTATTATTAATGTTGACAGGTCTATATTAAAACCACATAAACATTTATATTGGCCACACAGTAGTATACATATATTAAAAGTAATTAAAAATTCTTACCAATAACCAAAAGAGGTACAGAATAAACCATGGAGATGGTGAAGTCCTGTAAGTCTTATAAGCTTCTCTTTATTCCACTTATTCCACTTCAGCTAACTAACTGTTCCGAGGTTGAAGCCTAAATAGCATTAAATGGAAATAGTACTGTGCTATGTAGGTGTAGAATCCCTTGTTCCAAATACAGAGTAGTGCACTTGATCAGGGTTTATCGAGAGATTGGGGATTCCGCCTTGTGTTAGAAATTAGTTATATTTGTAGCTGGCATTACCCATGAACAAGGCAGTGAGGTGAGTCATGAACCTGTCAGCGTGGTGGCGGAAGCTTGCACTCATATTAACTAGCAGAAATGTCCGATCGAAACACAAAGACAGATGGTTCAGAGGAAATTCAGAGTAACTTAGAAGCACTTACTAAGGTAACAAAGTGTTGTTTAAGATGACTTAATGTTAGCTGGTGTGTTTCCATGCTGAAAGTGCTTCTCTGACTGGTTTCGAATGTGGCAAGCAGCTGCTCTCCCCTCTTTCCAGTACCGCAGACTACGATTGAATCTTTTAGCGGTGCACAGAAACGGATCGTACCGGCGTACACAAGAAATTCTGAACAAATTCTGTTAATTCATTTTCATCTGTGGTGTAGTGGTTAACACTTGCACCTCCAGGGTCCGTGTTCGATTCGCGACCAGGCTCGATTCCCGTCTCTGTGTGCATGGAGTTTGCATGTTGCTTGGTGGGTTTCCTTCGGGTACTCTGGTTTCCTCCCAAAGACCTGCAGATTAGGATAATTGGAGTTCCAAAATTGCCCGTAATCAGTGTATGTGTGTGTGGCACCCTGTCCAGGTTGTACCCCGCCTCATGCCCTAAGCCTCATGGGATAGGCTCCAGGCCCCCCGTGACCCTGAATACAGGATAAAGCGGTATAGCGACCGACCGACCGACCGTACTTTGTGTCAAGGGAAGTGACAGGTTTATGGCAAACACGCCACATAAACCATGTAAAAACAGTTATAAGTGTTGATATGGTAACGCTTTCTGTCAACAAAAATTTACAGTGCATAGAAGGTGTCCAAAAGGGTGGCAACCCATACAATGTAGCAATCAGAGGTCGGCTCAAAGGATAGTGAGTGTCCTTGATTTCTCTTTTCTGTAGTACAGTAATAGTTTCAAGAGAGAGAGAGAGAGAGAGAGAGAGAGAGAGAAATGAGAATCTGATTTATAGGAACTAAATAGTTTCATGGACATTCCACTCACTCTCATTCATTCATCGTCTACAATATATCGATTTATATCAGGGTTGTGGAGGGCCTCCAGACTATCACAGGAGTCATAGGGCACAAAGTAGGGAACACCCTGGGGTACAATCCATCGCAGAGCACACATACAGTACATACGTATATACACACGCTCATTCATACACTATGGGAAATTTGGGAATGCCAATTAGCCTAATCTGCATGTCTTTGGACTGTGGGAGGAAACCGGATTACCCGGAGGAAACCCACCAAGGACAGGGAGAACATGCAAACTCCATGCACACAGACTCCGAGGCAGGAATCGAACCCGGACCCTGGAGGTGCAAGGCGACAGTGCTAACCAGTAATGCTCCGGGAAATTCCGCAATTATTAATGGATAAAATGTATGTCAATTGGTCTAAATTAGAGCAATAAATTACATTAGACTGTGCTGTCATTGATAATTAATCAACTTGTGTTATAATATTATACTAGCTTGACTTTTCCTACAGGAGCACAATCCAATATTTTTTCTTCTTTAAATAACACTATTCAGTCATAACTCTCAGATGATCTCATAATGCATCTTATTATCATCTCATAATGCATCTTATTATTCTTACCATGTTATTGCATCCTATTACAGATCCAGAGGCAGCTACAGACTAAAACACAGAGTCAGCCTCGAGCAGCTTTGGGTTTGTTCCTTTAGAAATGAGGATGAAGAAGCATGTAAGGATGAAGAGGGACATTTCCACTTGAAGAAGACACTCGTACTAGCCTGGTCTGTCTCCTTCTGTCTGCTGACATTCAGGTGAGTTAATCAAATTGAAATTTAAAAACTGAAATGTAAATGTGTGATCAGAATGCTGCTCATTAATTTTTGTATAAGACAACACAAGTCCACATTTACACAGAAACTGAAATAGTATAATATGTTTGTGATTGCATTTAGTATTTCTTGCACTCTTAAAGTCTTTAAAGTTTTATTGAAGTTTCAAAATGGATTTTTATGCCCTTTCCATAAAAACAGTTGTTTCTTTAAAGTTCAGTTTTTGTTGTTTTTGATGAAGGACGTCATTTTGGGGGATAATTTCACAGAAATGTAACCTAGAAATCCACGTCCGCCTACACTCTTCACAACTGACTCAGGTTTTAATTCAACTTTGGCAGCTGTGTGCACCGAAAAAAAAGCTGTTTGAGAGACGAAAATAGGCACTCTCAGACACACGTCATCATAAACATTGTTACATTTCCCATTACATTAAGAAGACGTCATGAACACAATCCGGTGTCAGAAATCAAATATTTCACTTTATATTCACTTTATTCACTTTACAAAATATTAAAAATGTAATAGCAGTGTGGAGCCATAAACCGTAAGCTTTATTAATCTCATTCTAAATGTTGTACATGTTTTTTTTCTAATATAATATATTTTTTTCTTTTTGGAAAGCTTAGTTTTGCTTTGCCAGGTGTTTACTACTCTGAACCCTCCTACTACTCTTCCTACTTTCAGTGCTACTTCTGATATTACCATCTGCTTCTCTGTGTGACTCTCTATGTATAATACACATAGGAAAAGAAAACACCTCAATAAATCCACCACTGTTACACAGAAGGTCAGAGGTTCAAGCCACAGCACTTCTCAATGGCCCCTGTTGGGCTCTAGAGCAAGACCTTCAACCCTCTTTATGCCAGAGTCAGTGTATAAATAGCTGACCCTGGGCTCTGACCCTCAATTCGCAACAAGTTGATGAGGTAGTGCCGAGGATGAGATAGTTACTGTTCCTATTCCTCTACCTCACAGGACTCCTGACATGCCTCCTTTTATTCATTCTTGGGCTTCTTTTCTGAAGATGGTCCCCACGAATATTTCATACCAAGTCAAATAGCAGCCATTAAGATATTTTTACCAATAGATAGATAGACAAACAACTATATAGACAGATAGATTGATAGACAGACAGATGCATCACTAGGATGATGAGTAGGCATGTTCTAAACTGATACAGAGTACTTTATGTGGTTGTACACACCTCTGCAGCGAAACACGTTTAATCTCACTTGACCCATCATTGTACTTCTTGCTTTCCCATATCAAGCTCTAAAACCTTGTCAGGTGCACTTACCTCATGGAAGGTCCATTGTTTTTGCTGCCTTTTAGCCGCACTATCAGTCTTTTCAGTACCGGAGATCCACTGGATTTTTGGCCTTACCCATCCATGACACCCTCCAATCCATCATTTTCATTAAGCAGTTTGAGAAGCGCCATTGATTTGATTCTGTAAAGCTGCTTTGCAACAATGACCATACCAATTTAAAAACTAAAATTTTATTGATGTAGGAAAACAAAATAATTCAACTACAGTATTGTGCTTGTAGTCTTGATTTCTTTATATTTACATAAAATATATAGAAACAAAATAAAGATTTTTTTATTTGTTTATGTAACAACCTCAGCAGCAGCCTCATTTCCCCTCTTGTCTGTTCCAACCACTCAGCATTCAGCATCACCGGTCTGATCATCTACACCTGTTTTTCATTGCTTCATGGATTAAGTTAGATTTGTTTTTATGCTTGGATGATTCATACTGTAGCTCACTCCATCATTGAATGAAAGTAGGCCGATTCTGTGTGGGACTGTACACCACTAAAAAAATCAGTGGTGGCATGCAGTATTGGAAAGCGTGGAGAGCAGCTGCCTGCCAAAACCCACACTTAAAACCCGTCACAGTAGCACTTTCGCCCAGAAAACACATTTGCTAATGTTGTCATCTTAAACAACACTGTGTCATATTATTATCTGCTTCTAAGTGGTGCCTCTGAACCATCCATGTCGTGTTTTACTGATAATTGAGCACAAGCTTCTGCCAATATGTTGATATCCAGTGCAATGGGGTTTTGGCATTCAGAGCCCTGCTGCAAAATCTCCAAAGTAAAACATGTAGCAGAAGGAGATATGATAGCAGAATGATATCCTGTTTTCACAGACAGCAGCTTAGGTAAGCTGCGTATGAGGTGACGAACAGGGATTCTCTGTAAATGCTCATTCTTTACTTCTTAAACACAGCGTCTCTGAAAGGGTGCGTTTAATTTTTTTTTAAATCTGGGACGTTCAATTAAAACTGGAAGTTATGAGGATTTTTGTAGTTTTGGCCAATTTTCACATAAGCCTGTTAAATGTCAAGTGTTTATTATTTCGTTCTACTCCATATTCCAATTATTAGAAGGCTGATTAAAAAAAAATTTTTGAAGTATGCATGAAATAATTAATAAATAAAGAGAGCAAGCTTGTGGTCGTAGTACCGGAAAGGATCTAAAACTTTCACCCCTGCATGTGACATGAATTATCGTCCACTGACTATGTTTGTGTTGCTGAATGAATAGCAGAAACTGAATTAAAAGAAGTTAAAGAACCGAACGGGAACTGAAGATTGAAAAATAGAGAACTTGGCGGAGGAGGATTAATTTGAAGAATTTATTGGAGCCATCATCAGATTTTATTACTTTACATAAAACTTAATTCCTATTAAGTAATGAAATCTCTATTCAGATGTTTTGATGTTTGAGCATGTGATTTAGCTCTGCATGAATGTACACTGGAAAGCAAAGGCCTATTGGTGTGTCAGCCTGTTCAGTCTGAAGCAGTCGTCAAGGCACTGTGTGGACAATATTGATAATCTCATGGTCTTAATCATTTGTATTGATGATAGTAGTGTTTTTTTTCACGTCCACTTTCGACCAAATGCTTCGTTATAATGTAAGACAGTGGCGTGTGGCCGGTGGGAAAAAAAAGGGAAGTAAACACAGAGGAAGCTAAATTTCCTCCAGCACCACAGAAAAGCTGTTTCGCATACCACAAAGCTAAATTCTGGACTGCTCACATGCTCAATGACGGGGTATTAAACGTCACACAGAGAAACTCATAGAGGAAATCAGCCATCTATAGGAATAGAAGAGGGACTTTTGGTAGCCAGGACAGTACTACTGTGAAACATACCAAGTTTTGACATTTTCCCTGAAAAGCGCAACTTCAGTTTTTTGTGTCTGTGCCATACGGACAAGTATTACACCAATGCACAATTTGAGTTATTATAATTGCTATACATTTTATAAACTATTTTGATAAAATGGGCTGTGGTTAAAAAAAAAACAGTCATAGACCCCATGGATATGTTTCTTCGACCCCCATGGCTCCATGACACCTAGACTGAGGGACCGTCACCTTCTAATTCCATGGTCTTTCCTGGTTTTCATTTCTTTCTACACTGTAAAACAATGCTGAAGACGTCCACAATATACAATAATCTCCTTTGAACAGTTGATGTTGAGGCATCATAAGGGCTCTAATCTGAGGTGCATTAAAAAATTAATTGGTGATTTTGGAATGAGCTTCTCGTCTGCAGCCGAGGTGAGTTTTGATCTTGCTTTGATCGCCAGTTGAATGCACTTGACAATTCTGTTCTTGCAACAACCGTCCCAGAACAGCTGACCTTCATGTCATAAAATAACACCTGACTGTTGCTGTTGTTCCTTACAGTAATTACCAAATGCCATACTGTATGTGGTATTTCATAGTTTTGAAAAAAAAAATAATCCAGTATTGTTCTAGAATGTGGAAAATAAATCCATACTTGTGTCCAAACTTTAGCCTGGTACTGTACGTATTGATCTTTCATTCAAACCTAAAACTGAAGTCAGGATCAAGGCCATAATTCAGAAAGTTCTGAAAGTTCAGAAAGTGGAAAGTCCAGAAATCACCCCTCTGAAAAGGTGGTTAGATTTTTTTTTTAACAGTTTTAAACAGTTAACCCAAGGAATTTACTTTCATTTACAAGTTACAACACAGAGCACATGATAGGGTGTATACACATCCCACATAAGCCACTATTGCAACTTTCAAAACAACACAAACACAGTTTACACACTTTTCACACGTTCTACTAGGGCACACGCCTCCTGAAATGCGTCACGTGTCCGGTGTTGGTGTGACAGCCCAGATTCATAGCTCTAGGTACTTTTGGTGTGTGTTACCATTTCATACCAAGTCAAATAGCAGCCATTAAGATATACCAATAGATAGATAGACAAACAAATATGTAGACAGATAGATTGATAGACAGACAGATACATCACTAGTATGATGAGTAGGAGTGTTCTAAACTCATACAGTGTACTTTAGGGGGGTGTACACACCTCTGCAGTGAAACACATTTAATCTCACATGACCCATCATTGCAGTTTCCAAACCGCCATGGCTAACTATTTACAACTGTCTCATCTGCACTATTTGTGCATGAACTTCCTGCTTTCCCATATCGAGCTCTAAAATCTAGTCAGGTGCACGGTCCCCATACAGGGAGAATTTCCACTTGTCGACACAGTGTGAAGGTGAAAAGAGGAAGTGGCGGTGTTACCATGATGCTGCTTCCTGTCCCCATGACTCTGTGCAGTTTCCGCTCGTTTAAAAGAGGCCGCATGGGTGCAGCCAGTCCATCAGTTGGTGCAATTCGTGCTTGAGTGTCACGTGTACGAGCTCTGTGGATCAGTAACTCAAACCATGCTGTTATTTTACCTGCAGTTCGTCTGAAGTTAAAGAACGCTGGTTAGATACTGTTCACAGGTATGTGCCTCTCTCTCTCTCTGATACTATATTATTATTATTATTATTATTATTATTATTATTATTCTGTTTATTAGTACTACATTCATTAGCAAATCATATATAAAGTAAACATTAATATGTATGCAATGTGACACAGTAATCAGTCCAGTAATCGTATAGATGTGTTATTAGTAAAAATCATTCGGAAAAAAAATTGTATATTGTTTTGTTTAAGAAAGTCGATTTGACTATCCATAATGCTAGAATTGTCTCTTATTAATGCTGTTAATATTAATACACTAACACATCTGATTTCTGATTGAATTCAAGTTCATAACGATTTTTGTTTTCCAATCGATATATACAGTATTTAAGAATTAATTGATGTTCCCCCGATATTGTTATTGTCATATATTATGGTACAAAGCATCACTTTTTAAAGTTTTTATTAGTTATTGTTTTAGATTGTTTTGGTTTGTGGTGAGGCGGCACAGTAGGTTAGTGTTTAGCACCATTGCCTTGCACCTCCAGGGTCCGGGTTCGGTTCGCAGCTCTGTGTGTATAGAGTTTGCATGTTCTCCCCATGCTTGGTGGGTTTCCCCAGGGTACTCCGGTTTCCTCCCACAGTATAAAGACCTGCAGATTAGGCTGACTGGCGTTCCCAAATTGACCATAGTGTGTGTGTGTGTGTGTGTGTGTGTGTGTGTGTGTGTGTGTGTGTGTGTGTGTGTGTGTGACCATGCGATGGATTGGCACCCGTCTAGTCTCCTGGGATAGGCTCCAGGCCCACCGCGACCCTGTATACACGATAAAGCGTTATAGACGATGAGTAAGTGAGTGAGTGTTTGTGGTCACTGACAAAACAGTATCGTAAAATCTAAAGTGAATATCCTTTAATGCCAAATCTGTACATGATTACTATAGAAGATGATAAAGGTCACAACATTTATTGAATGTCATTTAGGGTCTTTACTTTTAGTGTGTAACCCAATGTTAGTATTGTGTGACTAACATTCTACTGACTAACTATGACATTTATTAGAAGGTAAATATTTTACCTATATATATAAATTCAGTCATGATCAGCTTTGAAGATCTTTCACTTGATTTACAGCAATCAAAGATATGAGCACTACTGTGTGTTTTGCTTGGTAGAGAGTTGAAGAAACCACTAACCATACTGCATATGATTGACAGGAAAACTACAGAGGCTAGGAAGAGAACTCCTACAATTTCCCCACCTCCAATTGTCCTCATGAAGGTCTTGAGCAGCACTACCACAGTAAGTGCACCTACTTATGGAATTTCCTTCAAGATCAATAAAGTATCCATCCATCCATCCATCCATCCATCTATCCAAATGCATGCTCTAAACTTCAGACTTCAATCCACATTTTTTAAAGTGTCCATAAACTTTCATTACAAATTATCAATTACATTTTTTTTTCTACCATTTTCACTAGTTGGTTTTTAAGTTTCTTTTCATGTGTCTAACTCTATATACCCTGTCCTTGTGTGGTGTGTTGCAGAATAAATCTCTGAGTGGAGGAGGAATGGAGGACGGTGTCATCGACATGCAAGCTAATGTAAGTATTAATTTTTCAACACATTCAAAAAAAAAATATATATATATATATATATTATCACAGAAGCCCGGCAGCTCGTTTTGGTTGTTTTTGTGAGAAAAAGAAAAAAGGCGTGGCAGGCATGCAGCACAACACAACATCAGTGTGGTTTTTGAGGGTGTGGATGCAGTTAGACTGTATACTCTGAGTGTGTATTGCCACACACTCACACTTCTCACTGTTTTCCAGGCTCTCCATGGCAGCGACAATGGCAACGTCTCCTCCCCGCAGTGCAAGCCCGAGATGGTGATTGGTGAGTTCAAACTCGAATGAAAAAGGCGCTTTGTGACCACAAGTATGGTTAGGGGCCCTCCAGAGTGTGTCTGTGAAACTGAGTGGGAGAGAATAAAAAAAGCAGTGAGTAAGGGTGTGAAAAGAAGATGACGAAGACTTGAAGATCGACAGCAAAATTCCTAGTATTGAATTAACCCCCAGAGTGACAAAATGGTCACAAATGTGAGAGATTTTGTTGTGTAGCTAGATAATTAGATAGAGATAGAGGTCGAGATGAAAGTTTCTGAATTTGTGATTTTATGCCTAGAGCTCTAACTCATGTTGTGCCCACTTTAAGTCTCATCCTCTGTGTCAGTCTGATATATTTTTACCCACCCTCTTTTTTCACTTTGACTCATAATCATATGCTGAATTATTTTTGACCTTGGCAGAAAAGAAGGGCCTGCTCTCCAAGCTGAAGAGAAGAGACACACACACAGGCATACCCACACAGCGAGGACACAAGACAAGCCTGCTGTTTGGACAACCTCTTCCTAAAGATGCGAAAATTCCCAAACCCATTGCTGTACGTCTTATTTTCTTCCTAAATATACTGTATAAATAAATATGATTGAGAACTGATTTATTCCTTTTATTCCACAAACATAGATGGACGAACAATTTCACCCTTGTCATCGCTAAACTTATACTAGTTTCCTATCGAAATGATAACGCTGTAAATACACATGATTTGTGCTGGAGATTTTGTTCAAACTTTCATTTGCACCAACACTTTTACACTTCATGCATCACCAGAACCAGTCGCGTCTCTCTTTAGTTTCTGTCTCTTCATTCATGCATGCAACTTTTGCTTATTTTGCAAAATCTTTAATACTGCATTCCGATCATTTTCACACATATTCGCCATCTGCAGCCTCACAACATTTCACCTAAGATAGTTATCTCACATATTTGCAACCTGTAGCCGTGTAACATTTCACCTACTGTACAGTAGTGGCAGGGAGACAGATAATGCTCTTCAAGATATTTCTCCTAAACTAACATTATATCAGTATCATACTGTACACAGAAGGCAGAAATGATACTACTGTATAAAT
This sequence comes from Dolichallabes microphthalmus, assembly GCA_026413445.1. Classification (NCBI taxonomy): domain Eukaryota; kingdom Metazoa; phylum Chordata; class Actinopteri; order Siluriformes; family Clariidae; genus Dolichallabes; species Dolichallabes microphthalmus. Next base: position 19,027,689 of record JAOTQY010000008.1, read on the forward strand.
GTCTGCACACAACTCCACAATCATAACTCAGCTCTTTTCCCACCTGCATACACAGGCTACATCTGAGATCTAATCAATAGGTAATGTTATATCAGATAAACCGATGGTGGGGTTTTCAGATGAAACGAATCTGATGTTAGCATCTCCACCTCTGTTTAACTATGTCAAAAAGATCTTCTGTTATTGCTTCTCCTGTTAACGTATCTTCCTCATCTTCGTCTTTTCAGGAACTTCTCGTGCTGCTGTGGAGGAAAGGTCCCGAAACAGAGGGAGTTTTCCGGACAGCGTGTAACAGCAAAAACCTGAGTGCTGTCCGTGACCAGCTCAACTCTGGGGTTGCGGTCGACTTGGAAGCATTGCCTGTGACTTTGCTGGTTGGATTGTTAAAGGTAAACATGCTGTCTCTATTGCGGCAACCATTTATACATCCGTATGCATGATTATGATCATGCCTTCAATATCCCAGTATATACTGGGGCAAAATCTTAAGTCTCCAGGAGTCTTCAGTCGTGTGTAATGGAAAATTGTGTATTGTCTTGTATTGTGATCCTGGAGGCTTGATATTTGATAACAGGGCATGTTAGACTAATTTCTAACCGCAGTGACAAAAGTATCAAAATATTAGTCAGTTCCGGAAGATACAAGTCGATAATGAATAATACCGATGTCGCTCTATTGGCAGACTTTCCTGAGGGACCTTCCAGGTAGCCTGCTGGTGGCTGAGCGCTACACTGAGTGGACAGAAGCACTGATGAAAGCGAATAAAGAAGACTTACCTGCTGAGTTAAGAAGGTAAGCATGGAGTAGACAGAAAGAGAAACCAAGGAATGGGCACAGTTAGGTACTTTTTTATTTCAAGAAAGCACCTAACTTCACTGGTGCAAAGCAAAAAAGAGGAATAGAAAGTGGGACTTTCAGTGGACTTTTCTCTTTTTAAATAGGGAACAGCTGAATGTCAACATGTCATGCTGTTAAAATGGCGGGACATCACTTCTGCTTTTGGAGTAGAATGAGACATGAGAGCCTGGTTTAAAAAGAGCACCGAACTGATTTGTCATTCTTCCTCTTTTTTTTTTTCTGTGTTTAGGATTGTTTCCAAACTTCCTGAAGCCAACGGTGTCCTGCTGCAGCACCTGCTCTGTTTGCTGTGCCGCATTATCCAGAGATCAGAGAAAAACAAAATGGATCCCAAAAACTTGGCCATCTGCATCGGTCCAACTCTGCTACAGCACGGCAGCCTGACGCTAGATGTGAGCACGGTCGAAAAGGTTAGACACCTGTCATCTCATTCTTACTCATACAGCCCAGAAAGATCAAAGTGTGGTTAATCGGTGCGTGACAAACCACACTTTTCTAGTTTTCACTTGGCAAATATTTTTGTTTGCAGAAGTATGAGTGTGATTTTGTATGAGCCAAAACAGTTTAAAAAACAAATACAGAGGGAAAAAATTATGTCAGAAAAAATTTATCGGATGCACAATCAGATGTATATTAGATCTATTTCGGAATTGTCTATAAATTACTAATGAACTGCTAGTTTAGGACAGTTTTTTGCAACACTGCAGTGGAAATTTTCAGAATCATCGAGACAATCACTTCTAGGAAAATGTTTTTGAACACCTTTCACATTCATGTAGAGCTCAAAAACAGGTGGATAAGCCAGCTGGGCCTGTAGACTCTCCAAGTTTTCACTGTAGTTATTATGCATTCCCGCTTACGTAGATCCACATTGTTTAAAAAAAATAATATAAAACATTTTAAACAATGTTTTTCAATGTAATGTATAGACAATATCTGATAAAACTATTCATGCAGGGTGTTGAAACTTTTTACTCTACACTTCATAAGAAACAGCTACCTCATAGGTTATCAGTGACTCCTTATCCGTAACCTCATCCATATTCTAAGTTCTGTAAATATCTAAAAATTTGAATATAACTTTAAATGTTGAAAGCATGATGTTTACCTCAGACCTTCAGGGAAACTCCCTAAAACACAGCTTCACCACCACCACTAATTATGCACAAATAGCCTACACTGACAGGCAATGCCGTGTTTCCATCTTCAACATCATAAATGTCATTTTTGTATTTTAGGTGACAAGCATAACCCAGTCCCTGATTGAAAATTGTTGTGAAATCTTTGGAGAAAAGATCCTGACTCTGCTTGGAGACCCGGAGGAAGAGCTGGGACATATCTCAGGTACAGACAAAAAACAAGCTAGTAACCCTGAATCCAAGTAGTGCCAGATTTGGACAGTTTCAAATTCACATTACATTTCAGTATATAGTAGTAACAGAGACCAAAATCCTTGAAGGTTTAACAAGATTAAAATCCACGTGTCATGTATCAGCCACAATCATTAAATGACTCATAAAGCAACTTTAATTAATTTTTTTTTTCAACACAGATACTCTGCCTTCACACCAGCACCACTCCGATTCTGACAACACCGATGGAGAGAATGGTGAAGCAACAGGACACACACACCAAGCATGTCCTCACATCCATATCCAGTGTTCAGTCAATCATTCCCACTCCTCAGATGATATTTTCGAGACTGTCACCAAGCCCGTTGACCGGCGCAGCTCTGAGCCTGCCATCTTTTCCTTGGTTGGAGTGAAGGAACTCCAATTTCTGGCACGGAGTCACGACGACTGTTCCTCTGCTAAGGAGTACGAAGAACAGACACTGAAGAAGCAAAACTCTGATGACTCGTTTCTACAACCACAGAGGAGACACTTGCAACCTTTACTGAGAAAAACCACCGGCAGTCTAAACCTCGAAGTCCCGGTCATCAATAAAACCTGCTCCTGCTCTTCAACTTGTTCTCTGGAAAGCACTAACTCTAACATCTCTGAGAATTCAGTGTTTGTCAGCTCTCCTTTACCTTCTCCTTCCAGCCCTCGGAAAACACAACCTGAGCGACATATGTCTCTTAATGGAAAATCTAAAACGGAAGCAAATTTGAGGCGTCCGTTCCCATTTAAGAGAGCCAAAAGCCTGGGAAATTTCTCCATTAACAGAGGAAGTGTCAAGAAAACGGAGGGACAAAAAGAGGGAACTTTTCCATGTGGAACATTGCAGGAGGACTCTCAGAATGAGACGGAGGTTCAGGACGTGCCGTTGAGGCGTCCGAGACCACTCTCAGCCATGGAGGTCTTTGAGCATGTAGACAGACGTGACCCTGGAAGTCCGCCATCCTACCAACAGGCTCTCCACACTGGAGTCCTGCAGGCACCTCCGAAATACCGTTCCATGACTGTGCACGATGCAAGAGAGCTGGGCCAAAGATCTCGGCCCACCTCTATGAACGATTACATCCTGGACCCTTCACCTGTTAGCCAACTTTTAGACAATTTTACCCTTTCGAACAATGGTTTACCTCAGCAGAACACGTTTAGGCAAAGGGCCATGTCTGAGTCGGTAAGCTGCACCAGAATTGAAAAACTCAATCGTCGATGTAGTCAGCCTGTGTTCGAGGAACTCTCCTATGCGAAGGAGTCATATGTGTAAATTATAACTTGCGTTGTTTTGTTGTTTTTCACAATGTGCTTGCTAGTCTGAGACATTCCCTGTAAGGCAGTGTCGTTTTTTTTTCTTCGTTTGTCTGTTTGTTTCTAACAGCTATTTAATATGCTAATGTAAAAATTATATCACCAGTCTAAAGCTATGTTTATGTAAATATTATAATGTGTAAATAGAACAACCTTTTTTGTTGTTGTAATTTTGGCAAATTCACATATTTACTTTTGCACTGGAGCTACAAGGCTAATGTTGCTAACAAGTAAGAGAAGTCGGATATACTGTACAGTAGCTGCCTCAAATCACTGCAATGACTCCAGTAATCTTAGGCACACTTACCAATGTAGTTTAGTTATAATTTGTAATCTGTAAACATGAACTAAACTTTACTGTGTAGCTAAATACTGTAAAGTCATGTAGGCGGCCATCTTGAATTACTTCTTTCCTTAACTTAATTAGGCAACGTTTTTGGCTCATAAGCCTCACCTCACAAAGTTTTTAAAGTCATTTTTTACCAGAAACTTGAGTTTTTGCAGATGGTCACAGGCACCTCCTGCTGTTTTATAAAAGTGTTTATTTAAATATATATCATATTTGGGAAAATGATGTGGACTTGCATTTGTAAAAGGAACCTGTGTTAGACATTTGTGGCTTAAATCTTAAGATGCAAACAACAGCACCAGTCATGTCCTGACTGATTGACTACATTTGCACAAAATGCTGTATATTTTGTACACTTCAAACAGTACTCTTTCTGACTGTTTGGCTAAAGAGTTTATTCTTAGTTTCCTGCATCAGCGTCTGGCACTTTCACAATGACACTTGTACATTACATATATGTTGGTTTGTGTGTATGTCTATTTTATATGTTAATATCCCGCTTTCCTTCACTACAATAAACATCACGTTATATGAATTTCATCTTCAGGACATTCCATCCTTTAGTATCACATGATACTATTTTGTGAAAAAATTTAAATCTTTCATCAGAATCCTGAGGCTCTGAAGCGTATATGTATGAACTGCTCTACTTCTATAAGGGGATTGCGTAACAGGGACAAAACCTCATTTAGAACAGAATGTTCTGCTTAAGAGAGGAAGTCAGCTCTGATCACATGGGTTGATTTGGTTTTTCTTTGAATTCTGTCTGCTTGTTGAACATGTGCCACCATTTCCTCCTTCTCAACTACGACTGTGCCTCACGAATATAGCTTTAAAGTGTAAATGTAGTTGGCTTTTTTTCCCCCCTTCCTTTTGAAAATACTGTAGCTATCTGGTACAAGTGTCATTGATGTTCTAAATGGCTTCAGCATGAAGCTACTTCAGTGAGTGTGATTTTCAGAGAGTTCCAGTGAAGGATGTCACATCTCAGAATAGACACATACGAACCCACATAAGGACATAAACTATGCAATGAGCATGCTTTAATACCTCATCTCTCAGGCCATTTAGAATATCCTGGCCTTCACCGTTAATATGCAAAGATGCAAGCTGTTAACTAGTACAGACAAATGCTTCAATGAATGCATGACCTTCAGGGCCATTAATGATCTTTGGTGACAAAACAACAAAAGGGTTTAGTTTAAGAAATAATGGTAAAGGTGTCAGAGCAATATGCATTTATAAATGGTTCATAAAGGTGCAAGACCAGGTGTCGTGCATTTTTTTTTGTCGATTACCTGCCTGACGGTGTTGCCTGGCAACCATGCTATTAAAGCCTGTTTAGTTGGCTTCAAGCCTATCTGAGATGACACCTGCAGAATTACAATAAAAAAAAAAAATTTTGGTTGCAGATTGACTTTTATTGAAATGTTACTCTTTCGTCTGCTCCCATTGAGGGGTGGCCACAGCGTACTATCCAGTTCTCACACACAATTTATTACGCTGAATGCCCTTGCTGACACAACCTTCCCTTTTTTTTTATTAGGGCTTGGGACAGACACTGCATCCTGTGGCTGGGGTTTGGGCATTCTTTGGCTATTAAACCCATGCCTTCTGCATAGCATAGCAGGCTAAAAACCTACCACTGACCCACAAATGCCCGATTGGCTGTCATGGTAATGACAAGGGTCCTTCAAGTCAAACTGGCACTTGTGATGAAATTTGTCATAAGGCATAAAACCAATTAACATTTACAGAAGACTTTTGCAAAAGCACAGTACAGTGATTAGACTCTTAGCTGCAGTAAAACATTTGCATGATACAAACTTTTTAAAGAAGACAGTATGCATGATTTGATCACCAAAGGTGTTCTGTTTTTACAGGACTACGCACATTCTCATACTACCCGCTGCACAATTTTGCACATTACAGGAACTTGTAATAGTCCTAACCATTACTCCATGTTTGGGCCAAGTGTATTAGAGTATCAGGTGATTATATAAAGACATAAAGGTATTTTGTACCCTCATAACTGTGCTGTGCTTTTCTGCAAATTTCCCCAAAGTTCCGACTTGAGCTTTGGGTGACTTGAACGCCCCTTGTAAAATAAAGAATTATAGAATGTGTTCAATGGTCTATATATGGTACGGTCCTATATCACATGTAGCAATGTTGCATAACTGTTGTGTAAGAGCTGAGTGTTTTACCAACACTGTGGAAACAGAGCCATTCAAAGGTGTCCAAAATCAACGGATGAACTTTGTAGGCTCAGTTATGTCTCAATTTTATTTTTACAACTGCAAACTAATCTAAAAGACTTTGGTTATAATTGGATAAAAGCATAAACTAACACTTCAATAATACGCTAATGCAGGGGGATAAATCACAATCTATATCAACTTTGCTACTGGTTTTGTTTTTAGAACATAACACTTGACTTCTTTAACAAAGAAAATTTTATTCATTCATTAACTATCATTCATTCATTCATTTTCTATACCGCTTAATCCTGTGTTCAGGGTCGCGGGGGACCTGGAGCCTATCCCAGGAGA
>JAOTQY010000008.1:19102535-19117221 GCA_026413445.1 Dolichallabes microphthalmus
GCCCGGGCAACGAAGGAGTGGCTTCATAAGAAGCATTTCAAGGTCCTGTAGTGGCCTAGCCAGTCTCCAGATCTCAAACCCATAGAAAACCTTTGGAGGGAGTTGAAAGTCCGTGTTGCCCAGCGACAGCCCCAAAACATCACTGCTCTAGAGAAGATCTGCATGGAGGAATGGGCCAAAATACCAGCAACAGTGTGTGAAAACCTTGTGAAGACTTAGAGAAAACGTTTGACCTGTAATACCCGTCATTGCCAACAAAGGGTATATAACAAATATGAAGATGAAATTTTGTTATTGACCAAATACTTACATTATTTTCCACCATAATTTGCAAATAAATTAATTTAAAATCCTACAATGTGATTTTCTGTATTTCTTTTTCTTATTTTGTCTCTCATAGTTGAGGTATACCTATGATGACAATTACAGGCCTCTCTCATCTTTTTAAGTTGGAGAACTTGCACAATTGGTGGCGGATAAATACTTTTTTGTCCCGCTGTACATGCAGAATAACAGATCCTGTGGCTCATATCACAAATCAGATATTTTTTCTGATAAAATTTAAGGGCATAACTTTCTAGAATTTATTTTTTTACCCTTTTTAAAATTTGTATGCAACATGCTTTTACTTTTTTTTATGACAGATTGTTCACTCCAATGTTAATACAGTTCACCTTTCATATACTGTAGATGTTATATTTGTGTTGTGATTGAGAGGCGCCACCCAGTGGAACTATAGTGTAATTGTTCTTTTTGTGTTTTTATGGAAATGCCTGAATGCAGTTTGTTTTTGTGCCCTTAAGCATGGATATATAAAGACATGTCAGAGGTTAACTGACACTTATAGTTTTATGAAATAAAATAAAAATCATGCAAATATGTTGCCATTATTATAACTACTATTTGTTTATTTCTTTTTTTATATTGAAATATAGTCAGCTTTAAGCTTGTCTAGAAGAGGAAATTCATGCAAATAAGAAGAAATGTCTGATTTCCAAAGACATCAGTAGTCTGATCAACCTAAGAGTGGACTGTGCCAGAGACAAATAGCTAGAAATCCTGAAATGTCCCTTTTTACTGTTAGTAGAATTATAGTTTAGTTTAAAGAAAAAGGGAAATGATTAAACGCCTTGCAACTCCAGTGTCTGGGTTCAATTCCCGTCTCGGGTCTGCATGCATGGGTTTGCATGTACTTGCCATGCTTGGTGGGTTTCCTCAGGGTTCTTCAGTTTCCTCCAAAGACATGCAGATTAGGCTATTTGGCGTTCCCTGTATGTGTGAATAAGTGTATGTGTGTGCACTGCAATGGATTGGCACCCTGTCCAAGGTGTACCAAGCTTCCTGCCCTAAGTCTCCTGGGATATCCCCCCTATAAAGCGGTATAGATGATGTGTGAGTGAGTGGAAATCATTAACAGTGGTCGAAGTGGAATTTCTAAAATATCAGCGTTGTACTTTTCTTTTTGAAGATCTGTTCATTTCATTCTATGGCTAGACAAGTTATTGCTCTTGATGTTGCTGAAGGTAAGTCAGAATGTATAATAACATCTTAACAACTGAAGCTTACTGGGTATAAAATGCAGCACATTTTGGTGAACACATTTTAGCATAAAACCATTCACTTCTCGCATGTATGTGTATATGGCTGGGCTTCGGAACAAGGATATATGGGCGGACATCAGAACAAGGATATACTGTATGGGTGGACATTATAACAGCCAAAATGTCTCTAAGGCATTGTACTGACTGGCGGCAGTAAATTTTTTAACCCAACCCATTCATGTTACTAAGGACTGAGAATGAGCAATGGGATACATCAACCTGGCTGAGAACACTATCTACAGTGAATTTAATAACAATATATGATTCACTGAATGACATTAGCCAATACTTGCAGTAGCTTGATAAAGTTAGCCACTCACCCCTTTTCCAAACAACTACTGTACTAGCTGAAGGAAACATCTCAATTGAGATGGGAATCGTACTGCAGGCCTCAGAGCTGGATAAAACTGTGGAAAGCATCTTTCTTTTTTTACCTCAGAAATGGGTTGTGTTGAATATACATTTTGACCACATTTTACCACTATTCATTAATATATTAAATAATGTAAGTCCTTACATTATCTACATACATTAAGTTACAAATTAAAACGATGCTTAATTTCAGCCAGCTAGCACATTGTAGCTCAGACAGTCATTACTCAAAGTTTGGACACTGGAACCTTGGATTACGAACATAATTAGTTCCGGAAGTGGGCTCGTATTTTAAAAAAACAAAATAAATACATAAAAATGATATAAATATAAAGTAAAAATAAAACAAATTAACCCGCACTTTACCTTTTAAAAAAAGTAAAAATAAATCCAGATAGATAAGTGTTTCCGTTCATGCGCGCAGACGCTGTGTGTGTGTGTGTGTGTGTGTGTGTGTGTGAAAAGATAAGAGAGGAAGAAGAGTTACTGTGTAAGACGAGAAGAGGGAGAGGGGAGGGTCTGATGCCTCCTCACTTCTTACTTTAGCTTCACACACACACACACACATTAAAGGAAAGACTTTTATCGGAAAAACATCAGTAATGACACTCGCGTGAGCGACAAACGGTATCACTGCTGTAAAGTAAAAATAAAACAAATTAACCCGCACTTTACCTTTGAACAGAATCACGACAGAGCAGTGTTTCTGTGTAGAGCAGAGAGAAAGAGTGTGTGTGTGTGAAGGCCAGAAAAGGAGGGGTGTGTGTGTGAAAGAGCACAGTGTCAAATGATGCGCGCACACAAAGTGCAAGCTGATACAGAGAGAGAGAGAGAGAGAGAGAGAATAGATCTTTAACCTCTCTAATGATACTTTCTTTTGCTTTACATGTGCGCACACGTGTGTTATAATACACAGTACATGCACGCTTTGCGCACACGCATACAAAGACAAAAAAATTATAAATTACGCGCACACACGTGGTCACAGTGTTATAGTAAACAGTACACACGTGCACGGATGTTGATTATACCAGTAAGAGCACTAAGACCCAGCAGGGGAGACAATTACCCACAATTCCGCACCGCAAGAGAGAGAAAAACCATTGGCTCAGTGGTGATCTGAGAAGCACATGCATGCTATATGATACCCGATATTTGTAAACCAAGACTTATTCGTTTTCCAAGTCAAAATTAATTAAAAATCTTTGCTCATCTTGCGGAACATTCACAAACCACTTCGCAGTTTCACTGTATCTCGAATGTATCTTTGAAAAATATCTGTAATATAAATATTATAATATAAATGTCTTAAATAAAATTTAGTTAATAACTTTGCACATGACGCATTGAGTGGAGACAATGTGGTATCTTAGCCCATAAGAACCCATGGAGACACATATCATGTACAGACTGGACACTTTAAATGTTCTAGAAAGTTCCTTACTCAGCTTTATCCTCGACTTTAACCTATGAAGGCCCTAAGTGACATCTAATGAACATCCTGGCACAGTCATGTGACAGTTTGTTAGTTCTCATGATATCCAAAATGTGACGGATCAATCTAATAAAAATAAATTATTGTGACTAACAGTAAGATCCCATTTAATAATTCTCATGTTTTAATAGGTGGCGGCATGGTGGGTTAGTGGTTAGCACAGTCGCCTCGCACCTTCAGGGTCAGAGTTCGATTCCCGCTTCGGGTCTGTAGAGTTGCATGTTCTCCCTGTGCTTGGTGGGTTTCCTCTGGGTACTCTGGTTTTCTCCCACAGTCCAAAGACATTAGCAGGTTAAGCTAACTGACATTCACAAATTGCCTATCGCGTGTGAATGATAATTGGGCGCCGAGCTGGCAAGCCGACCCCTTAAGTAACTGCCGCAGAAATGACTGATATACATGATCTCCAAGGTGAGGAGTATCCGAGAGCCAAAGTGCCAGATTGCACATGGCCTAACCGAAATACTAAAAAATGAATAACATCTATTTTATATTTAACCTGTTCTGACTGCATCTCGTGAACACATTAATATAAATCAAATCAAGAAAATGCTGCTTCCACCTGTCACCCTGAGCTTTTAACCCTAAAATTGTGTGGGGAAAATGCCACGTGCTGTCTTTCAAAATGCATTCCAAGTAGTCTGTAGTCTCACCTGTTCACACCATCTTGGGCAGTACACCCACTACCATGTGTGTAAAATGTCAAACCCACCTTAACATTAAAAAAAAGTCCAGACAGTAACCCAAGCTCAGAGATGAATCAGAGATCATGAAGCTGTGAGGCAGCAACACCACCCACTGTGCCGCCTCTATAATTAAGCCACTCTTTCCTGTGGCTAAGAGGGAAAACAAGAAGTGGTCTTTACCCATGTTGGGAAAGCTCCCTGCATGACTCATCAGAATTCAGGCCCCTCTTATACATTAACCCAGACATCCTTCTCGGAATTTATATTACATGTTTAATATACATGTGTAAGAATATATGTTAAAATGAAGAGGAAAAAAATGGCAGGTCATTATGCCAAATACCATGTGCTGTATAAACACTGAAATAATTGAACAGGACAAGGCTGATCCTGTGTACACACCCATCTTTGGCAGACGTTAATGAATAATGAGTAGGCAAATACAACAGTCAGCTTCGTCAAACCAAACAAGATGTCGGAAACCTAAACACGTGAAGATATTTCTTGCAATTATTGAATAATTAAGGTCTCAGGTCACATGATCCCATGGAAAAGATGTGGGGCCTAATTAGCATACTAAAAGCATAAAATTGAACATCGTGTGAATGAACCCAAGTTTCAAAGTTCTAGATGGCAGTGTGCTGCAGCTAGTAACATCCAGCAGGTCTTTCTTTATTCAAGCGCATGATGAAGGAGCCTGTCTAGTCAATGACAGACATCATAGGTAGTACATTTGTTATACTCTATAGGTCCCGCAGAGCAAGAGGACCTTGGTGACGTCATCGCAGTTTGCACCCACCTTATTTAAAAAGGCATAAATCGCAATTACAAAATACTGATCAAGCAGCGCAACTGAACTCCACCCACACCAAATCTCCGGGATGCAGATACCCAATAATCAGTATGCGATTTATTTTACTACAACCTCGTGTTCCCTCTTCTCAAAATGGAAAACAGACCTTCAGGTCCCACACAATTTCGGTGGATAGGCTCCCTCCAGCAATTCTTTTTAGTACCGATTTAGAACAAAACATGAGGCAGCTAGAGTTTAAGCAATGCCTAGAAGCAAGTTGTAACCGGGTGCCACCATTTGAAACAGAAACATTTAAATACTACAAACCTTTAGATAATTTACTAGAATCAGCGTTATGTATAAAGAAAACCAGAGTCTCAACTAATTGTCACACCATTTAATTTCTGCAAAAAAAAAAAACACAAACACTGAACATACACCGGCCTGGACTCAGCCAGAACACATTTTGCAGTCCACCCCTTAATGTGTAGAACAAGAGTAGACCAAGCTCAATGAAGACAGTATAACTTTATATAGCTGGAAGAACCATTCAATTCCAATTTGTACAACAAAAATAAGAGGATTGGACCAAATTGCCACAATACAGGGCAAAGGGAATGCATTGGGAAAAAGTGAGAATGAATAGGTAATAGAGGGCATAAATTGATTAATCAACTTCCTCCATGCGAGAGGCATCATCATCTCCTTCTAGTGGTGGGATTTCCTCTGGAGCAGGAGCAGAGCTTGGTTCATCTGAGGGTACATCGTCATCATCAATACCTGCATGGACAAATGAGAATTAAGCAAAAACAATGACACTGGCGTATTGAGAGTTTAACCCATCTTGATCAAGCAGGGTATGAGACATCTTACCAAGTCCCAGTTTGATCATTCTGTAGATACGGTTGGAATGTGTCTGGGGGTCATCCAGGGAGAAGCCTGAGGAGAGCAATGCAGTCTCAAACAGCAGGATCACCAGATCTTTCACAGCCTTGTCATTCTTATCAGCCTCAGCCTTTTGCCTCAGCATCTCCATGATGGGATGATCAGGATTGATCTCCAAGTGCTTCTTAGCCATCATGTAACCCATGGTGGAGTTGTCCCTTAGGGCTTGGGCCTTCATGATGCGCTCCATGTTGGCGGTCCAGCCGTATGTGCTTGTCACAATGCAGCAAGGTGAAGACACCAGTCTGTTTGACACCGTAACCTGTGGAGATTGAAGCATGCAAGTCAATTACTCACTCATTCTCTACACAACTTATCCTGTACTGAAGACTTCACATCTTGGTGGTTTCTCAAAGCAGTTCAAGTTGCACTTAACCCCCAAGAATGAGAACTTTAGCAAGATCACTTGTTTACCTTTTCAACCTTCTTATCCAGAATCTCCTTCATGAGCTTGCAGAGGCTTTCAAACTTGGCCTTGTCTTCCTCCATCTTTTTCTTCTCTCCCTCATCCTCAGGCAACTCCAGCCCCTCCTTGGTGACAGAGACCAGGGTCTTGCCCTCAAATTCTTTCAGCTGCTGCACGCAGTACTCATCAATAGGCTCCACCATGTAGAGGACCTCAAAGCCACGCTTATGGACGCGCTCAACAAAGGCAGAGTGAGCTACCTGGTCCTTGCTCTCACCTGGGGAGAGAAAGCAGGTTTCTTAGATCCCTCCACATGCCAAGTAAGATGCTGAATTACATATACCCCCAAAAAGCCATAAGACTTACCAGTGATGTAGTAAATGGATTTCTGGTTCTCCTTCATGCGGCCGAGGTACTCTGACAGTGAGGTCATTTCGTCTCCTGACTGGGAGCTATGGTAGCGCAGTAGTTCTGAGAGCTTTTTGCGGTTCTGGGAGTCTTCATGGATACCCAACTAAAAAATTTTTTTTAAAAAGGAATTTACATTTAATTTCCACTTACTTAATCTGATCTTTAGCCACTAGAAACAAATTGCTAGACTTGGCTATACACCAGGGAAACTATACAACACTGGCAATACCACAGCTTACCGGAGCTACATAACTGCAAACCTTTATCCATATTAAACCACTAGGACTGCAAGAATGTCAGAAAAACAAAACTAAATGTTTATTACTCTACTTCAAACTGCAGTTTATGATTGGGCATTTACAGGTCTTGTTCTTACCTTGATGTTCTTGGAAAAGGCTTCATAGAACTTCTTGTAATTGTCCTTGTCCTCAGAAAGCTCAGCGAACAGTTCTAGGCATTTCTTCACAATGTTCTTGCGGATCACCTTCAGAATTTTGCTCTGCTGCAGCATCTCTCTGGAGATGTTCAGGGGAAGATCCTCAGAGTCGACCACACCACGGATGAAATCTGAAGTAAATAAATAAATAAATATCTACTGCACTAATACAAACTGGAAATCTGCACATTAGGCCTTATATAAACTACTTCTGTGCATCTCATTCAAGAGAAAAAGCTTAAGTGTCAAGACTTACTCAGGTACTCTGGGATGAGCTCCTCACAGCTGTCCATAATGAAAACTCTCCTTACATACAGCTTGATGTTATTCTTCTTTTTCTTGTTCTCAAAGAGGTCAAAAGGTGCACGCCGGGGGATGAAGAGCAGGGCTCTGAATTCCAGCTGTCCCTCAACAGAGAAGTGCTATGGCAAAGGAGAGTTAGAACCAGACAAGGGTTAGAACAGGACAAGGGACTTACCCAACATACAAACCACTACAGAGTAGCCATGCCACACCACATTATTCCCACTTCTTACTTCAATGGCTAAATAAAACTCCATTTGCTCATCTTACTACACAGGTTTTGATTTTCATCTTAATACCTTAACAGCAAGGTGATCCTCCCAGTCATTGGTCAGGCTCTTGTAGAACTCTCCATACTCCTCATTGGTGATGTCATCAGGGTTCCTGGTCCAGATGGGCTTGGTCTTATTCAGCTCCTCCTGGTCAATGTACTTCTCCTTGATTTTCTTCTTTTTCTTCTTGTCCTTATCCTTGGACGAGTCCTCGTCATCATCAGAACCGACATCCTCAATTTTGGGCTTGTCCTCTCCCTCCTCCTCTTCCTTTTCTTCCTTCTCTTCTTTTTCATCTTCTGCCTCATCATCGCTGATCTCCTTGTCACGCTCCTTCTCCACCTTCAGATTTCGGAATGGTCAAGAACTTGTATTACTCTATGCAAATCACTAGTAAGGCCATGGCAACCAATAAATGCCCCTCAACTAGAATGAACATAAACATAACTTACAAAGAGAGTGATGGGGTATCCAATAAACTGAGAGTGCTTCTTGACCACCTCCTTTACTCGCTTCTCCTCAATGTATTCTGTTTGATCCTCCTTCAGATGAAGGACGACCTTAGTTCCACGGCCAATGGGTTCACCTGTAAGCAAACTCAAACCATCACTAACTTGTACAAATATGAATCACTCTGACCAATTCAAAACATAACATGCTGAGCATTAATTTCATGCACACTTCATGTCATTCAAGGAGTCTTGAACAGGCACTTAAAATAAAAAACTACCATGGTCAACCCTGACTGTGAAGGAGCCACCAGCTGAGGACTCCCATGCATACTGCTCGTCGTCATTGTTTTTAGTGATGACGACCACCTTCTCAGCCACCAGGTAGGCAGAGTAGAAGCCGACACCAAACTGCCCAATCATGGAGATATCTGCACCAGCCTGAGGGGAACCATGCATAGATAAAAAGCTCTTTAATTATGGTTATCCAAACGCATATAAACTAATTTGTTCAGATTGAGCATTAGATTTTATAATGCAGTGGGACCCATCATCTCCATTTAAATTTCATGCCGCAATAGTCTTAATTTTCCTTCAGATTAATAATGTGCAGCCACCTAATTTGTTTAAATTTATGCACTTATTTTAAAAGTAATACAAATTGTGAGTATAACCATGTACTGGGTCAAATCAGAAACCCATTTACAAAAAGCAAAACATTACAGCATATGTCAAGGTGTGGTCTTAAATGACCATTTAGGTTCCTTGCTGCTCACTCTTCATTCATTTATAATGAGACATGCCTGATGCTTTTAAATACACTGTACCTGAAGAGCCTCCATGAAGGCCTTGGTTCCTGACTTTGCAATGGTTCCCAGGTTGTTGATGAGATCAGCCTTGGTCATGCCAATTCCAGTGTCAATAATGGTCAGTGTGCGTTCATGGTTATTGGGAATGATGTCAATCTTTAGGTCCTTTCCACTGTCCAGTTTAGATGGATCAGTCAGACTTTCATATCTGATTTTGTCAAGGGCCTACAAAAAAAATAAATCAATAAAAAATAGGTCTTTTACATGCAGAAATGTACAGACATAAAATTTAAGGGTAAAACATTAGACTTAATTGAATCTCAAATGTAATTTCTGTGTATGCATAATTAAGCTCATTTTGAGTCCCCCCCCCCTTCTTTTAGGCCTTAGACTGACTTAGCCAAATTCCAAGCTTGCATCCTGCACAACTGGTAAAACTGGAATGAAATTAAAGTTTATCAATTTTAACAGTTACATTAATCATCCAGTTAATTGCAAACTGTTTCTTCAAGTATGTGACTTGATATTTCATCCACTAACATTTATCTTTAAAATAAATCCCTCTCCTTTGCCTTTTACGTTAAAACTTACATCAGAGGCATTGGAAATCAGCTCCCTGAGAAAGATTTCCTTGTTGGAGTAAAAAGTGTTAATGATGAGGGACATCAGCTGAGCAATCTCTGCCTGAAAGGCAAAGGTCTCAGCCTCCTCTTCTTGGCGCATTTCTTCAGGCATCTGAGAGAAAGAAATGAATGGATAAATGAATAATCTTTCATCTTGTACACAATATTCAATAACTACAATTACAACAAAACTCTTTAAATGATTTTTTCCCGGTCAGATCTCATTTAAATCCTCATTCATAAATTTTCGATTTATGACCGAACCTGAACAGTTTAGATAAAAAAAAATGCGATAATGTAACTGAATCATCCTTGACGTGCGCATAATGAATTAAGATACTGAAACTCCTACATGGAGTTAATGATCAGCTTAGTATTTATTGTCGAAGCAGATCCTGCGCGTTCACGGTTTAACATGGCCGAACTTCCGGCTTCACAAAGGGCACGGCCACGTGCTTCATGAAAGCACACGAGCCAGTGGCGCACGTGAACGAGATTTACCAAAGAGTAATAATTGCCATTTTTAAAATAAAACCAACGTTTTACATTTTTTATTTTAACGGTTCAAATATTTACTGAGGTAAAGCCAATCAACATTACAAGGTTTTAAACAAGCAGGTTTTGTTAGCGATATTTATACCCTAACGTCAAATTAGCGATGGGTTACCGAATCACAAGAGGAAGGCCTATGTTCTAATGCACTACGGAGTGCATACGCGCCATTCTCTTATTTAATAAAGTAGTGCACTTGGACAGGACGCAGCGCGTCATTTGGGACGGAGCCGGGAAACGCCGCAAGCTAAGCGCACAACAGTGCTAACATTCCCCATTGTTGAAACTCAATCACTTCGGTTTTCTTAGATCTAAACAATAGTTTTACACTCTTTAAAGGCAAGTACACTTTATACAGAAATACTGGTTCTTATCCAACACATCACTGCACCTGCTCAGCCCTGCCCGGCATCGATCAGAGTTAACTAACGTTATATAGCCATGTGATTAAATTAACTACCCATCCCGATGAAACATCTTTCAGCTAAGTTAAAGTAAGG
This sequence comes from Dolichallabes microphthalmus, assembly GCA_026413445.1. NCBI lineage: Eukaryota > Metazoa > Chordata > Actinopteri > Siluriformes > Clariidae > Dolichallabes > Dolichallabes microphthalmus. Next base: position 19,113,189 of record JAOTQY010000008.1, read on the forward strand.
TAAGCGAAAGGCATGGCACTGAATCCAGTTCAGCCACTCGTATTAACCACAACCTTTTGTTACCGTCTAAATTAAACATCACAGCTTCTTATCACAAATCTAATTATTTCCTTTATCAACTTTGATTACGTTAAAGAAATAATCGAAAAACTTATGTACCTTCACTTTCGTTTCGTTGGCTTCTCTTGAATTAAATGCAACCAAACACTTTCCAATCTCCTCCACACTCTGATGCAGGAGAGTAAAAGAAGGACGGGACGGTTTTTCTCCAGTCTATAGTTTATATATGTCAGAGTGCTGTATCACTCCGCGAGACCGCTGCAGTATAACAGCCTTGGGTTCTATCTAAACTGCGTACTAATTTGAATACAGTGTACTACATAGTGAACACTATACAGTGTACACAGACCTACGCAATGACGACGCACTATCTAGGGCGCTAATGCGCGATTTTGGACTTGATCATAAGCCGGATTCAGTTGTCATGATAAACCGTGCAGCGCTTCACTTAAACGCCTAAAAGCAAGCTAGACATAGAATAAAACATACAACTTAATATAAATATGTTAATAGAAAGCAGATAACACTTATAGGCCATATAAAGGAACTACAATTATATTTTGACGTGACGCTTGTTTCAAGTACATTATGTGTTGTGTCTTTGTAAACAAAAATATATAATACCACATTCATTGGATTACGATTATTATTATTGTTTTATACGGTCGGTGTTTGAACCGGTATAATTATACTCGTTGTTTCAGTAAGTATTGATTATATTTGCTCGCTTAGGTATGAAGGAAGAATGACAAATTCTAAATATAAAACATTAAATTTTATTTCTGTAAGATTATTATCATTACGGTATATTCTTTATTATAATTATGAATAAGATGATAGTGTGCAATGTTTCGGAAAACAAACAAAAGAAACCACAAACTGCAGAACTTTATTTTCTATCGGAAGGATATCGCAGCTCTGAAGCGGCTGTGCTTCGTTTCTTTCTAGCACTTTCCACTGAAAACCCGCCCTTCTGTGACGTTAAACGTCTGTCAAACGCAGGGCGCGAGCAAGTACTTCCGGTATAACGACTGTTAATGTCTTTCCCGCCGGGCGTAAGGGAAGGAATGACGCATTGAAATCTTGGAACAAAAATCAACATGGACAAAAATAATAATTACATAACTTAAACAATTAATACTAGAACACAACGAAACATTTTTAATATATTGGCCCCGCCCACGCCACAATATTATTTAGATTCTGAGAAGTTTCATTACAAGCGAATACTTCACATAAAATCATAACATTCTTTGATTTTTATGTTTTTTTATATGTATGTCTAATATATTTTTCACAAATTACCCTTTGCATATCTTCGCCCTAATTAATTTCATCATCCGTTATCACTGTCTATTGGTTATTGGGTTGCCAGTCCACTTAGACACATTTTTTTCTATAATCTAGGTCAATACTTGATTTTCCAAACCCTTGATAGGAGCAGCCAAAATGTACAGCAACAACTTGATTTTTTATCTATGAAATGATATCTGTGGCATTAGGTAATTAAGTAACAAAAACAACAACAGCCAGTTTCTATTTCAAGACATGAAGGTCAGCTGTTCTGGAACATTTCTTGCAAGAACAGTATTGTGTCAAATGCATTTTCAAAATCCATCAAGCACCATGATGAAACTGGCTCTCATGAAGACCATCCCAGGAAAGCAAGACCAAAACTTACCTCTGCTGCAGAGAAGTTGTTCATTTAGTGTTATCAGCCTTAGAAATCACCAATTAAGAGCGCCTCAGATTAGAATGAAAAAATGAAGATATATTATTACCTCACAGTATGACATAATGGTTGATGATGTCACTGCCAACTGTTAAGGAACGCCTGTGACACACACCGTCCAGAAACACACCGCGGTGGCAGGCCTAGGGTTCAATTCCCACCCAATGCCTACCCCAGCTATTGGATCCAGTGCTGGTCCCAAAATGGGAGGGTTGTATCAGGAAGGGCATCCGGTGTAAAAACCTGTGCCAAAGATGTGTGTAGATCGGATGGTCTGCAGTGGCGACCCCTCCACAGGAACAGACGAAAGAATTAAAGGGTGTGTCCAAACTTTTGTCTGGTCACACTTAAGGCAAATTAGCAATATATATATCATATCCAAATTACTGGCATGCTTTAGGCATTAAAGGGAAATTGTTGAATGGTGTGTAGGGAAATGAGAATACATGAAACTTTGTGACGTCTGTAGCTCAAGCTCGGGTTCGATTGGAATCCCTGAAGTCAGGCACCAAGACATTCTTTTCACATGTAATTTTCCGCATGTGCTCCATTGACAAACAACGACAACTCCATTTATTTTCACATGTTAATTATACACATTTCATGTTATCTCCATGTTTCTTTCCATGCTTCAAAAACATGCCAGTATGCTAAATTGCTTGTAGGTGTAAATGTTCATGTAACATTTTCATGGTTTATTCTTCCACCTGAAAGTGGGCCCCAACACCTGCATCAGAGGACGAAATGTACACAGGCTGAGTTCATGTGCAAAAACATTAGGTTAAAATTAACCTAATTTAAACCTTTTTCTTTTTTTTCATTGATGGTATTTGGAAATCTTTTGGTTTCATAATATATATATAGTTTTTTAATTATTGATTTTATTTTAAAGGAGCAATTCCATTTTACCATTTTAATATGTCAGACACCTAAAGTGATTGTGTTTTTGCCTAATTTTATTGAAATTAAAATGCACTATGTACAGTACATACAAAATATGCATGTGTTTTTTACTTATTCTGGCTGACACATACACACACACACATACACACACATACACACGCATATATACGCACACGAGTTTGAGTAAAAAATATCTGTACTCTGGCTATAGAATTTATTTTAATTAAATTTTAGAAAAGACAAACACATAATTTTTCAAAATAATCTCCTTGCTTTTCAATACACTTTGTACTGTACACCTGTCAACAAGCTTTTGTATTCCTTCATTAAGGAATGTTATAGGCTGAGCTGCGATCCATGAAAGCACTACTGACTTTGTTTATTCATCAGAACTGAATATTCATCCTCGTAGGGCTGCTTTCAAGGGGACCAAACAGATAAAAGTCCAAAGAAGCAAAACCAGAACTATAAAAAGGATGCTTTAACTGGGGGCCTCTGAGTGGTGCAGTGGTAAAGTGCTCACCCTATCATCCGGAGATCGCTGGTTCGGTTCCCGGGTGATGCTGTAACCTCTCACAGCCGGAGGCCTCGAGAGAGCTAAATTGGCCGAGCTCTCTCAGAGGGGAGGTACTTAGTGCTCCCACATTAATCACGGCTCCACAGCCAATCTGTGAGCTCATGCACGTGGAGGGAGCGGATAGCACTGTCCTCCGAGTGTGTTATGACGCCGCAACGGTGCATATGCGAGCAGTTCGAAAAAAAGAGGTCGGCTGGTGTCATGTGGTTCGGGGGAAACACGTGACAGCCCTCGGCCCTCTTGGCTGAATGGTAGTGAGTAGCCTTAATGTGGGAGCCCCCGCTAGTGACGGGAGGGAATTGGACATGATTAGATTGGGGAGAAAAATAGGGGGGGGAAATGCTGGATGCTTTAACTCATCATTTAGCAGCATGTCGACAGTGTGGGCTGAAGTATACGGACATGCCTTGTCATGCAAAATCACAATGCCCTTGGATAATCTCTGTATTGATCAGTGTTGACTTAAACCTTTTACCTGATAATGTTCCAATGCTGGCCCTTTAGAATCCAGGAAAACTGGACAAATTTTCCATCTGATGGTTGACTTTCGAAAATTTTCCTGGTTTGAGGATGTTTCCGTTCCATACTCTCTGGCATGTTGTGATAAATTCATCTCTCGTCACCTGTAATGATACTCTTTAGGAAACTTGCACCTTTTTTAGAGTATCGGTCCAAATTTTGAGAGGTACAAACCGGATTCCAAAAAAGTTGGGACACTAAACAAATTGTGAATAAAAACTGAATGCAATGATGTGGAGATG
>JAOTQY010000008.1:19124968-19141156 GCA_026413445.1 Dolichallabes microphthalmus
GGCATAACTAGGCTATGTTTAGGAAAATGGTATCGGATCGGTACGTGGACTCAAATACTCGCCGATTCCGATGCCAGGTACTAGTATCGGAATCGGAACAACCCTAATAGATAGGTTTTTAGCCTAGACTTAAACACTGAGACTGTGTCTGAGTCCCGAACATTAATTGAAAGGCTGTTCCATAACTTTCGGGCTTTGTAAGAAAAGGCTCCTGCTGTAGTTTTCATAATATGTGGTACTGACAAGCAGCCTGCATCCTTTAATCGAAGTAGATGCGGCGGATCGTAATACGGTCAGTTCACTCAGATACTGTGGCGTGAGACCATTTAATGCTTTATACTTCAAAAGAAGTATTTTAAAATCGATGTGAAATTTAACTGGGAGCCAAAGCAGTGTGGATAAGACAGGTGATGTGCTTGTATTTTCTGGTTCTAGTGAGTAGAGTCGCTTCTGCATCCTGGACTAACTGAAGCTTGTTCATGCACCTGACCAGCAACCAGACAGTAGTGTGTTACAATAGTCCAACCTAGAGGTGATAAAAGGATGAACTATTTTTTTTCTCCATCGTTTAGTGGCAAAATATTCCTTATCTTGCAAATATTTCTGGGATGAAAGAGTGCTATCTTTGTAACATTAAATGGCCTTTCTGTTCCATCATGTGCAACAGTGAAAGACCATGGTGTGATTACAGATTCCAGTCTTTCATTTGAAGGACATGTAGATAATATAACAATGTGATCCAAATGCTTGCTTCTAGCTGCATGTGGTCGTTTAACGAGAACTTCTGCCTTGTCAGGATTAAGCAGAAGGAATTTAATTAACATCCAGTCTCTTATATCCTTTACACTAGGGCTGCAACTAACGATTATTTTAATAATCGATTAATCTGTCGATTTTTTTCAATTAATCGATGAATCGGATAAAAAAACAAACAAGAAAAGCATTCATTTCCAAACCTTTAACCAAAAACAGAACTAAAATCTTTAGAAAGTGCCTAAACCTGTTGCTCCTTGAGCTGTTATTATTATTATTATTATTATTATTATTATTATAAAAAATGGACTAACACAAACATATACATGTATGCTTTACCTGTTTTCAGTCCAAATACCTAAGAAATCGAAGATACATTTACTAGACACATGAAATAGCATAAGAAATTGTCTTGTTTTCTGAAAAAACACCTCAAAATTAAGTGATTGTTTGCTTAAAACAAGCAAAATTATCTGCCAATGGGGTAAGAAAAATAATCTTAATGATATAATCTCAAACAGAAGTTTTAAGCATCACTTAATTTTCTCATGCCATTTTTCTTGTCAAGTAATCTTTATTTAAGTAGGGATGCACCGATACCACTTTTTTGGAAAACGAGTACTTGCATTTCAGTACTCGCCGATACCGAGTACTTAAGAAAAACATGATTTAAATTTACAGAAACAGACGCGGAAATGTTTTGCATGTAATATGGCTCGTTGCGATGTGAAACTCTCGTGCTTGATTAAATTACTTGTGTTTAAATGCGCTACCTTTTGAGCCTCTGGACTAGGGATGTGCACGAGTACTCGATTAACCGAGTAACTGCCCCCCCACCCCTTCTTTTGGAGAAAGAAGGACTCTCCGGCTACACGGCGCTGCGCTCAAATCTCTGATTACTCGAAATGAAATATGAACAAAAATGCCCATCCCTACTCTGGACAATTTCGCTCAGCAAAATTTGCAGTCCGCCTTTTGTTGTCTTCATACACTTTGAAATAGTTCCACACGGCTGACATGTCTCGCCTCGCCTTCTTCCCGCTCTGAGCTGGAGGCGGGGCCTGGGGGCGGGCACTCGGCGCCTGTGAGTAACCCCTTACATGCCACTCAAAAATAGACATTTCTCAGACCGTGGTATCGGTCCCTGGTATCGGGGGACTTTTTACGAGTACTTTAGAAAATGTGGTATCGAGGCCGATACTGGTATCGGTGCATCATTTCAAGATTTCTTTTAGATATATGGACTGGAAACGAGACAAAATTAGTAAGTAAGAAAAGCTTTTTTTTGCTTTGTAGCTATACATGACAACAGATTGAAAAATGAATGGTCCAAAAAAGGCAGTTACTGTAAATGTCAGTTAAATGCAGTTAGCACACTTTTTTTTTTTTGCAATTAACATTCTTATTTAGTGTGAAAAGCTGCCATGACTTGGGTCGCACGGATTTCTCTGCCTCCGCCATGTATCTTTCCTCTGCTCGTTTTTTTTTTTTTTTTTGCTTCGCACAAAAATGTGTGAATCCAGATTCTGTTCTTGATAAAACTGAATTTTTTTTTGCATATTTAATCACACTCCTCAGTTCTATTTTCATTCAATTCTAATTTAATATTCTAATCTGATCGGTTAACGGTTAATGTTCGGTTAACGAACGGCGGTTGTCGGTTGGGAAAATTAATCGAAATGAGCATCCCTAATCGTTATCGCAATATTCAACAACAATATCGCATATTTTCCTAATATCGTGCAGCCCTACTTGGTACCATGCTTATAAATTATGTTGCCCAGAGGAAAAAAAAGCAGTGGGCATAAAACCGAACCCTGTGGAACACCAAATTCCACTTGAGAACATTCAGAATAGACACCATTTAAATCTATAATCTGATAACGATCAGTCAAGTAGGATATGAGCCAAGAGAGGTCTGTTCCCTTAATTTCTTCTAATCTGTGAAGGAGAATACTATGGTCAATGGCTCCAAAAGCTGCAGTATGGTTGAGTAGCAAAAACATAGGCACTAAACCATGATCAAAGGCCAATAGGAGTTTTACTACCTTAACATGTGCTGTTTCTGTGCTGTGATGAGGTCTAAATTCTGACCGATATAGTTAGTGTATGCTATTTCTATGTAGATATGAACATAACTGCTGTGCTATAATTTTTTTCCAGAATCTTAGAGAAAACGGGATGTTTGATATCTGACTTGGGCTCAGATTTGCACCAAAGATGCTGGTGCTAGGTGGTGGACTGTCACTAGGTTTAATAATTTGTAAGAACTTGTGATTTTTAAGTGGTATCTTCTGGTCTGTCTTCCCTCTTTAGGAGGACATCAACGCCATAGAAATGGAAGAAGACAAAAGAGATTTGATCTCCAGGGAGATCAACAAATTTCGTGACACCCACAAGGTAACACATTTACAACCTTCTTCCACATCCCAGCTAGTGCAACAAAATCCTGTACATCTAGTTCAGATAGTAGCACAAACCTGAAGAAACATGACTAGAATAGATATTCTGAACATTCTGGAGCCTTAAGGTTAAATTGGCTTTAATGAGCAGGCCACAGATTGCTTTCTTAGAGTGCCTGAACTTCAACAACACATCGGGTTTCGGTTCAGTGACCATGATCGAGTTTCATAGACTCAGATTGTACTTAGCCTGAAACCCCTAAGGTTTAGTCACTCAGATTCCAAGACTAGTTTTAATTCTGGTCTCGGTGACCATCCCCTGTTTTTTCCTGGTTCAGTGTCTTGCGTAAAATTTTGCCAAAAGAGAGACAGACAGACAGATGGGCAGGCAGACAAGACAGGTTCGCCATCTTGAGGACCTAAAATTTTGAAGCTCCTCCAATTTTTAGTCAGACATACAAATGCATGCACATAATGTAAACTTCCCTCCAAGCTAATCTGTTCATTAAACCCCACCATTATGATAGAGATCATATGGTGACTAAAGCAAGATGAATCTCACATCTTTGGGAAAAAGTTGCAAGGATAGGATGTAAGTATGATCTTCCCATTCTTTTCTACATATACTGGGCGCCCCCTTCTGGAGGACTCACACAAGAGCAACAGTGCTGTGACTTGGTGGAGGGAATTTCCGTGATAGTGAGGAAAGTATAGACCATGTTGTTGGGACTTGTTTGCAAACTGCTGAAATTTGCCTCAACAGTATATTAAATCATCGATCACCTCTATCTCCAAGCGGCCTGTGAACCTGTGTGGGTCCCCCCCCCATTTAAGATGATGTTTATACAATAAATGATTACAGCTGACTGAATAACCACTGAATTGTGGCACAGTTGTGTCACACAGTATGTGACAGTAGGGGGCGCCCTTCCACAGCACGAGGATACCCTGAAGACTTGCGCAGGTATGAGCTAGCTGTGTGTTTGAGCCCTTCATTCTTTTCCACTTGCTTGTGTGCCTTTGTTAACTTTATTTCCTTCTTTCTACTTTCCTCACTCTTTTTCCTTTTTACTGTAAAATACTAGCTCCCTGTTGTCATACATGGTTCATTTCACTTCCAGACAGAATTTATTGGAGCAGTAACTGTAAACATGACCTTGATTCAAAATCATTTTAAGCAAAGTCTACATGTTTCTATGACTTCCGCTAAGTACAAACGACCGATTTCCACAGAAGATGCATTTATAGTTGTTTGATCAAAAAAAACAAACCGAGAGCAATAGCTATTGAGCCTAATAACATTAGATTGTATCATTCAGCTATAGGTAAGCAAAATGTATGCAACTGTGGGTAAGTAGTTGCTGTGTAGCAAAGTACCACCTACCACCTCATCAGGATAAAGCTTATCCTGAATGATCAGATGAATGGATGAATGCATTATTAGTTATTTCATCTGACTTGGTGAACCTTGCTTTAGGGATATCATAAATGTTGCTATATCTTAATAATAATAATAATAATAATAATAAAAAAATAAGTAGAAAAGAGTTTTTTGGAAAGAAAAATGTAACCAAAATTAGGGTCTTTCGCTTTTTTTGCCTAGAAAAATGCCAGTTATAGATCCAATTAAACAAAAGCCATAAATTCAGTCAGTCTGGCTAATATCTAAATGTCCAAAACCTTGCCAAAAAGTGTGCATTTGTTTAGTTTGAACATGTTGTAGCAGCACTGTTATATGGCATAGCCAAGCCTACATCTGCCAAAGCAATTCTGCTTGTAATCCAAAGCTGTGCGATTAAATCAGTTATGCAATTTGAGAAAAATTTTGTTGGAAATGACTGTCAGTAGTTTATTGCATTTAAACAATCATTATTGTTACCAATTGTTACTCAGGATTTCTTTGTTTATTAAATCCTTTTAGCATTTTTTACTTCCTCATATCTTGTATAAAATATAGTTGCTTGAGACAAATCAGACAGTAAACATTAGTGGAATTCGGAAGATCCCAGGTTCAAACCCCACAACCAATTTGACACTATTGGGGGCCTTGAGCAAAGGCACTTAACCCTCGGCTGCTCAGATGTGTAATGAGATAAAAATGTAAGTCGCTCTGGATAAGAAATTGAATTGTAATCTACAAAAATCGTTTGACCGCTCAGGTCATGTCTTCCCATACAGTTAAATGTTAAAATTACATCATAATAACACGTAAATAATTGGAAATTTAGTCAGACTGAAATATTTATTGATTTTCTAAAGACTGAGAGTACGGTCAGATCAGAGTGTGAAGAGACAATCATGAAACATATGTTTGTGTTTCATTGCTTGACATTACCTCTCTATAGGAAATATCCTATATATTTATATTTGCATCTAATTTAATATCCGGGAAAATCTTTTATCCAAGGCAGTTAAAAAGCATTGCACATTCCAGAGAGAACAAGAGATAGGAAGAACCCTGAGACAACTATATATTCATGTTGGAGAGAGTAAGTATTCTGGTATGAAGTACATGACTGTTACAAATTTTTCGAAATACACATGCAGTGAAGCTGTTAGAAAAACATAAATATTATACTCCAAATAGGGACAAACGAGTAACATTTTCTAGACATAAGACATGCACATCCAGATGCAGAGAGAAATAAGGGTCTCTCTCTTTCTGCAACACAGTCCAGGTCTACTCAAAAGTCCTGAGGTTCCAAACATTATTTGAAGTTTGTGAAGGGCAATTAATTCCACAATTTAACCCAGCTCAGATGACCAGTTTCACTTGTCCTTTTCACCTCTGCTTCTAGCCTCACCCTCTATTCCTCTGTCTCTTTTCTTTCTTTCTTCCTTTAATTCTACTTGTTTTTCCCCTTCGCTCTCTCGGCATCATGCATCACACTCACGGTTTTTTCGATTTATTCCTTCTAAAAATTTCAGTTGTAACAAATTTCTCGACACTTGAGCTAAAATGTATTCAAAACACATCATAACGAGTGAAGATATTTATGTCGATGGCATGTGAATACAGCTTGATTTGTAAAACCGTGGGTGTTTTCCTGCCTAAAATGTCTTTTCATACTCACCAAGTTGAGCCCATGGAAAACCCAGGCAACCAGCAGATGGGGTAAGCCAGCCTCTACAAATTCATTTGTTGCCCTTTCTGTCCAATCACAGAGATCAACAGAATACCGTTTATGCAATGCTGTCACCACGTTTTCACAAAATGTTTTGGAAGTTGTTTGTCATGTGTGGACATTGTAACAAGAAACAAACGTTTTTCTGAGTTGATTTTCTCCTGCAAATACTTTGACCTGCTTTTCCTCCCAGGCCTAACATAAAGGCTTGTAGGGGCAGCGAAGCTCTGAATCCATAGCTCAACACCTGTAAGTCCAAAACAACTAGTTTCACAAGGATTGAAGTCTTTCTCTTGCTGATATTATGAGATGGAAAGATTACAGCATCCTGTTGACCTGATTGTGCTCCTTTTTCTTATTTAAAAATGTCTCAATCAGGACTGAAAAGTGGTTTTCCAGGGTTCTAATATAACTCTTGAGGTATAAAATGTCAAACGTTTCACCTGCTGACACTGAGGTGGGTGAACTGTCAGTTTTTGTAGCCCTTATAAAGGACAGGAACTGTAAACCACTTCATCACTGCAGTCTAGACTAGAATTATACTGTGCTGCTCATCTGTTAACCGTATGAACGCTCAGTCTCGCTGTCTGTCCCTCTCTGCAGAAACTCGAGGAGGAGAAAGGAAAGCGGGAGAAGGAGCGGCAGGAGCTGGAGCGCGAGCGCAGAGAGAGGGACAAGGAGCGAGAGAGGGAGCGTGAGCGGAGGGAGCGTGAACGGGAGAAGGACCGAGAGCGGGAAAGGGAGAGAGAACGAGAGAGGGAGCGTGAGCGGGACAGGGAGCGAGAGCGAGAAAGAGAGAGAGAGCGGGAGAGAGAGAGGGAAAGGGACAGAAGCAGAGACCACAGTGAAGCTCGCAGCAGATCCAGGTGAGTATTAATAAGAGTGGAACCGAATGTTGCAGTCATTGTATTATAATCATTCTATCTTCACATTTGCAGATTGCCATGGCATTAATGACTAGCTTGCACATCATAACCGTATCACACTTCCCTATTATCTTGTTACTTGCCAAGATGATGCTCTCCTCAGTTGATCGTTGTGATTGGTGTTCCAGAGAGCAAAGCCGTGACCGCGAAAGAGAAAAGGACAAGAAACGGGATCGTGAGGAAGATGAAGAGGAAGCTTATGAGCGGCGCAAGCTGGAAAGGAAGCTCCGGGAGAAGGAGGCTGCGTATCAGGAGGTTGTTACTGTTTGGACTTTGTTCTTTCACAATATTGTCTTCTGTATTCAGATTCCAGTGCGTAATTAATCTGAGCGTTGTGGTTTATGTGCTGTACAGAGGCTGAAAAACTGGGAACTAAGAGAGAGGAAAAAAGCCAGAGACTACCTCAAGGAGACGGAGAGAGAAGACGAACGGAAGCGGGAGACAGTAGGACCTCTTATTGCTTTGCTCTAAATTTGCCTTTAACATGTTTACTATGAACAATTACATGCCTTTGACATGTTTACTATGAACAATTAAACTGCTTTTTCCTCATTTCTCTCTCAATCAGGCGAAAGAAGGCAAACGGTTAAAGGAGTTCTTGGAGGATTATGACGACGACCGGGACGACCCTAAATACTACAAGTAATTTACACGTTTGTTCTACATCTTAAGATTAGAGATTTAGATATATAGATCAGGACCAGGATTCCACAACTTGAGTGGGTGGTCAGATATGAAGCTAAAGAATGGGTAATCTAATATAAAAGAAAGAGAGGATTTGTTTGTACATTGGTCAGAACTTGCTTTTTCAATATCTTTACGTGGCATACATTCGGAGCACCTGAACCAGTCTCAGAAATATTTTTTTCCCCTCTGTGTCTGTCTGTCTGTCCAGCCAATTTGTCACAGCATCACACAGAACTAGCTGGACACAATATAATGAAAGTACGTATAGGTACTTGCCTAAATTTAAACCTGCGGCACAAATTAAATCAAAATGTTAAGTAGAAGTAAAGTTGAGGAATTTTGTGCTAGATTATAAACCGAAAGTTTCAGTTCTTATAGCATACTGCGCATGCGTCAATCTATGGGTTCATCTTCAATTGACCGCTTTAAAAGAAATGACTGAGGTTATAGATGAGTTAAAGTTAGTATCTGTACACCTGTAGGGGATGTATACCTGAAAAACCTCCACCTTTCTAGCTTCTGTAGCTGATTATTTTTTATTATTAAAAAAAAAACTGTGCTGTTTTGTTTGGCCTGTAGGGGCAGTGCACTGCAGAAACGCTTGCGTGATCGAGAGAAGGAGATGGAGCTGGATGAAAGAGACAGGAAACGAGAGAAGGAGGAGCTGGAGGAGATTAGACAGAGACTGTTGGCTGAGGGACATCCTGATCCAGATGCGGAGCTACGCAGGGTACGTCCATCTTCTTACATCCAGTTACAATGAAATCAGTGTGATACGATGTGCAGACCTGTTTCTCTCTCTTTTTTTTTTTTAAACCTTCGCTTAATTTTTTTTTGTCACCAAAGCAGTGGCAGTGCTCAACATTTTCCATTTATAGCATTTTGTTATAGCAGTCTGTCAGTATTGGACATTGATTTTTAGATGTGCAGTGCTTTTAAATGTCAATGGACACAATGTTCTTACCACAAATTTAGTTCCTTTCTTATTGGTTCAGCACTACAGTGCTCTAGTGCACATCTGGGGGAGAGGCAGGATGGGTTTAGTTGGTGTGCCTTTTTCTAACTCCTTATTATAATCCATGCATTACAAAAAACATTTTAATAGCTTAAACTATTGGAATAGGATTTGTAAAGGAATAAAGAATTTTCTGAAAAAAAGATTTTTCTTTACTTTTTTTTCCCCTCTGTGACAGTACAGAATCATATCATTCCTTTAAAGTATGAAATGGTTTGCAAGTTTAATTTTAAACTGAGCAATTACAAATGTCAGTAACTTCTTAATTAGACTTTGACCCTCTTTCCCTAAATGCAACTGCTTTTTATCCTAGATGGAAGAGGAAGCGGAGCGTTTACGGCAACCCCCAGTGAAGCCAGAGCCTGAGGAAGAGCGTGAGACCAAACCTTCTCGTGAAGAGCGAGAGAGGGAGAGAGAAAGGGGAAGGGAGCGTGAGAGGGAGCGTGAGAGGGAGCGAGAGAGACGCCGGCCGCAAACCCAGTTGCAGTCAGATGAGGATGTAGAGGATGGAGAAGAAGTGGAGGATGAGGAAGAACCTAAGCCATGTCTCAAGCCCACGATGAGGCCCATCATGGCTGCCCCATCAGTGTCTTCGGCTAGCGGTAACGCCTCACCTAACACGCCAAGGGAAGAGTCGCCCTGCGGCATCATCATTCCCCATGAAAACTCGCCACCGGAAATGCAGCCACAGGAGGAGCACCGGCCCAAAATAGGCCTCAGTCTCAAACTTGGTGAGTCAGCAGGAAGAAAAGGGGGGTTTACTGGACAGAGGTTTGGTTTATTTTAGTTAATCAATGTTCACTGATACTAGTATGGTTTTTAATATCATAGGTGATTAGATGTTACTTTGATTTTTCCCTCTTGTGTCAACCTCCCAGTTATAGCACTGTTTCTCCGTAGTGTGTCTATGCATTGCATTCCTGATATCCTCCGTCTTTCTCTGCAAGGTGCCACAGGTAGCCCTAGTCAGCCGCAAGCCTTGGGTAAACGCAAGAAGCTGGCTGTAGAGAGCGTCTTCAACCGCTTTGACGACGACGAAGTGGACGAGGCACCACGTAAGAGGAAGCTAGTGCCTTTAGATTACGAGGATGAAGACAAAAACAGCGTTGGAGTCGAGGGTGCCGGAGCTGCAGGGGGCAAAGGGGCCAACACAGAGGAGAAACGCAAACACATTAAGAGTTTAATCGAGAAAATCCCTACTGCTAAACCTGAGCTTTTTAACTACCCACTGGACTGGTCTGTCGTCGACTCGGTAAGCATTGACGAACAGTTTCAACAAATTTAGTTTTATGGGAATTTGACCCTGGGATTGCTACAAGGGATAGCACACGAGACACTTGACAAGTGTGGCAATCAACAAATGAGATGTAAAATTTATGCCTTCAATTCGGTTGTGATTACAATCTAATTATGATAAAATCTGCTACAGTGAGGTGATGAGGTGTAGTGTTAAAGCTGATTATACTTCTTTCTCAGACTCTAATGGAGAAGCGCATTCGGCCGTGGATCAATAAGAAGATCGTAGAGTACATTGGAGAGGAGGAAGCCACTCTAGTTGATTTTGTTTGCTCAAAGGTAGAGTTTGAAAGTAGAGTCAAGTGTTTGTAGATTTTGTTTTTTGTTTATTTTTTTTAGTAGCGTACATAATAGCTTTCATATAGCTGCTGATGATACTTTTCAGTGTTCTTTGCTTATAAGTTAACTATAGCACACAGTTCTTTTGTCACATTTTGGAGATTTATTTTTGCTGAAACACTAAAGTTTAATATCTAATGGCATCAAATATCTGATGTAAAGATTAAATGCAATGCAGACCAGTTGGTGCTTACACTGATCATTCCTCTAATAGTTATTTATAGCTGTGGACAATAAAATCTATTATGTTTCTCCCAACAGGTGATGGCTCACAGTACGCCACAAGGCATCTTGGATGATGTTGCCATGGTGAGTGTTTTTCTTTTCCATTGCATTTTTGAACATCACCTGAGCATTTAGCATTTGTACAACTTTCCTCTTTTCAGGTGCTGGATGAAGAAGCAGAGGTGTTCATTGTGAAAATGTGGAGGTTATTGATTTATGAAACGGAAGCAAAGAAGATCGGACTCGGCAAATGAACAAGCACTGAACGACGATCAAAGCTGCGCCTGACTTTCCTGTTTGATCAGTTCGGCACATGAAGAGAAAAACTTTCGGGGCAACTCAGCAAAACATTTGACCCAGCAAGTCGATTACTTCCACATAATATATGTTCACGGCCTCCCCTCCCCACCTATGTGTGACTGTGTTGATTAGTGAACACTGGATCTGAAATCCCATCCCAGCAAACTCATTCACTGCTAAAGATTTGGGCGAGGTGAACATTTTCTCAGGGCTTGTCTGATGGGTTTCAGTGTATCTTCAGCATGCCTGCTTTACAGTATAAATCAATATCTTCTTGTAAGCTTCCACACCTGTAGAATTTGATAACTCATCTAGGTTACAGTTTAATTTTGTTCACTTTCGTTGGTAACAGAGTTGAGTTGTACCAAAGAGTTTATCTCTACAAATGTCTCAAAGTGGTGAGGGAAGGAAAAAAAAAGAATTAGACCCCATGTTTTTGGAAGTGTCTGGCTTGAATTGATCTCGACTTGTGCAATGATGGAAACAGTGGTCTGTTTTTGTATGTAGTAATGGCTGTGTTTTCAATAAAAGTAATCTTTTTTTTTTAATAAATAATTTAGGATTTTGTGATTAAGGAAAGTGGGATCATTGAGCACAACCACTCGCACAACCATTTTTATGAAATTTGATACATTTGAAGAATTAAGATTTCACTTTTAATAGTATGCTTAAAACATGAACAACAAAAAAAAAAAAAGTAACATCCCACTATCCAACACAGTTGCAGCAATCATGGTTTTCCACATTTGGCATCAACTCAATTCAACTTGACTCAACATTGAATTAGTTTGTGTATAAATTTTTATTTTACATTTTTTTTTCCTTTTACACCTGTGATTTAACCACTTCACTCTGTTAGGATACAAAAACAGTTCATACTCTGAATATCTCTGTATCCCCTCCATGAGGGCCTGCTTGCTGCTGCTGCCGCTCCTTAAATCCATTTACACACTGAGGACTTGTTAATCTTCAGCTTTGGCTTCCATTTCCTCAGCATCATCATCTCCGTCCACCTCTGCGTTCTCCCTCTCCAAGCGTTCAAGCTGTCGCTGTAGCTCTGTCTCATCCGTTTCAGTCACCACTTTAGGCTGGAAGGATATAGACACAGTGATGAAATGTGCAGTTTGAATTCCTAAATCTACATCGATCCTGTAAAATAAATAACTTTGAGCTTAATATCAGCTATATAGAGAACAGAGACCTCCATCTGGACATTGAAGACGCCTCTTTTCTCCTCAATCTTCTCTTTAATGACGGTCATAGCTTGGTTGAGCATGGAGAGACCCTCAGTTCGTTCCAGAGTAGTGGTGGTCATCACATACCGTGGGGGAGCAATTAGGTTTATCTGAACACAAAAGAAAGATACAGGCTCTTCTGAATGTGCTTAATACATGATAACCCTAGTGCATGAATGGCCTAACATTTTATGTAATAAGTTGCAAATCAATTTTATTCAAAGACTTCGTTTTTCAAAGCATTCACAAAATATTTTCTTAGTGGTTTCCAGTTTTACTGAAGTCTGCCCTTCTCACATTTTTGCATCTGCAGAAATGACTAAATATCTATAGTCAGACTAAATATTTATGCCAGTTTGTTGACAGTCAGCTGCCACCATTTAGTAGCGAAGAAAAAAAACAAAAACTGAAATGTGTTCAGTCCAATCATACTAAAAGAGTAGCCAAAGGTTAGTTAAATTTTAGCCCTGACCCTCAACAAGCCTGCCATACACTAGCTGGCTGCCTTTAGCATTGATTACCGTGGCACTAAATTCATGTGAAAATGTTTGAGTCCTTGAATGTGCCTGTGCCACCAGGGAAGAAAAATTTGATTGATACGGTACCTGACTATTTTATTGCCACAACATTGCTAGGCCTAAACCTAACCAAATGAAGCAACCGCAGATGCCTCCAGAGGCTTGGACAGTGGACACTATGCTTGATGGATGCGTCGCTTCATGTGCTTCCTTTATTACACTGCCATCCTTTGCCCTGGAAAATGGTCAATCTGAACTCATCAGACCACATGACCTTTTTTCATTGCTCCAAAGATGATCCATAGCAAACTGGAGCCTTTTTCTTGGTTCATCACTGGGGTTGTAACAACGTATTGGATAGATCTTAACCCAGTTCCAGTATTTTCCTAAGTTATTTTCTTTGCTTGATGGCTTTATGAAACAGAATTTTGGACCAGGCAGTGTAGTACAAAATGCAATAATAAATAGCCAGAGGTTCTAAACATCCAGTGTTGAGCAGCAGTAAGTTAACATATAAAGGCATCTGAATGCAGATGAATACACATCTTGACACTTAGACCACTTATTGGTTTAGCTGCACAGGGCTTTAGACATATTAGACATTTTACCTTGATTGGCATGGAGTCTGTGGAGCAGCTCAGTCCAGCCCTTAGCGCTTCTTTAACGGCATCGATGCCCTCATATCCGTAACATGCCACCTCAATGTCTGACCGTGTCAGAAAGTGAGAACAAGGTTTCATTTAGGATGGTCACACTGGATATTAAATGTTCAACAAGTAGTTCAAGAAAAAAAAAAAAAAAAAAAAACATAAAATCATTAACGTTACTGTTAGTACGCCTGCTCAACCCCATTGTGTGCAACAGAAGGTAGTGTGTGGTGCATTCAGTACCTGCTCTGATTTTGACAGCCTGTGGTGTGAGTCGCCTGTTGATGTTATCGATGAGTACGGTCCTCTCCTCCTCTGTCAGATCCAATCCATCCAGGATGGAGGGATCACTGAGAAGTTAAAGAAGCAAGAGCGTACGTTAGATGTTGATGCCGAGCATGGTACATGGGAGTGTCAGAAATGATGGAAAGTCACTACTGAGCGTACCACTTTGTCATTTGGAATGCTGAAAGCAAACCTTGTGTGAACTATTCATTTTCTAATCCCATAACGCATCACAAAAGATAGCGTACAAACTAATGATTGTCAGTTCTGCAACATTCACTCTTTAGAACCATTCAATAAAACTAAACTAAAATGTTGGGTAAAATTAAGTGTTTTATGGTACAGCTCCTGCACTTACGACACGGCCTGTTTGAACACATCGTAAGCGCCATATCCTGGTTTCTTGTATTTCTCATCGAAGACCCAGGCAGTGCGCTGGTACAGACTCTCCAGCTGCTCGTCCTTGGTGTACTCCAACACCTCGGCCACATGCCTCAGAATACTGTACACCTACAGCGGAGTTCCAAAGCAAAGTACAAATCAGAATTGTCCTTTTACAAAGTACTTTTTTTTTTTTTTTTTTTAAAAAGTAGGAAACCTAGTTGTTGAAATTTATTTTAAATACTCTTGCATGGAGGTATAGAGTGGGTAGGAGATATAAGAGGGTGAACAAAACAAAATGGAAACTCTATTGTTTATTTTTTTATTAAAAGATGATTGAAGAGCTGTGTGTGTGTGAGAGAGAATTTATATGAGGGATGTTCAACACAAACCAGGACTTAATTCTGCAGGAAAACAGAATGCAGTTATGGGAGTAAAAACTCAATTTATTTCTCTATATAATCCTCCGCAACACTAATGTACGTATTCCAGCATGTCATTAATGGAGCTGGAGCCATGATCGGAGTGCCTGGTTCACGTCTGAAACGCAGGCCTCCCAGGACTGTAAGGTGATGTGGCAGTAACTCCCAGTCAAGTTACACATTGATTTTCTCTTGATCAAGTTACCCGAAAAAAAAGGTGTTCCACTCGCTTGTTTAAATGTGGCTAAGCCACAGAATACTGAGATATGAGAATACTCTATTCACAACTCTCACAATAACAGGTCATCCTTATGAAAATACAGTCATTTGATTAGTTATAGTTTTAGTGAAGTTGTATAGTTATGCGTTATGTGAACCTGAGATTAAGAATTTGCCAATTTTAAATTGCTCTTCCTTTTCTCCATGGCTGTAATATAAATTCATCATGTGTTGTAATAAGCATATTACATATAAATATAATTTATGGGGTATTTATGTTTAAAAAAAAAAGTTTACTAAGATGCTGGGGTCAGTGTGTGGATTAGCATCTTGACTATGATCAGTAAGAAACGCAGTCGTCAATGTTCTAATGTGCCCATCCTCCTCTAACTGAAACACTGTTTAAACTGGACTGATTATGGAAAATTCACTTATCATTTTTACACATAAAAAAAAAGGGTAGGTTAATTTTCAGCAGTTAGCAGCTAATCTAGCAATTTTCATCTCTGGAGAAGAGATTGGTTTGTGATTAGCAGCTAACACCAGAATGGTTAACCTTGCCTTCTACTTAGTAGAAGTCTTAGTTGTGCTTTAAATTTATACCGTTACGTATTAGGATGTCCTTGTGAATCTCTTACATATATTCCCCCTTAATTAATTTTTTTTAAACAGGTGGGAAATTATTGTTACGGTCAAACAATTGATAAAGCGTTCTGATTTTGCAAGTGCATTTTCCTGACCAGAGATGTTCAGGGGAAGTTCATTGAAGCCACAGACTGAAACAGTGTGTTTGGAAAAGAAACACCACCCCGACAGAGGTCATGATCTGGGACATTATTTCGATTGGAAAATTAACAGACACACTTGCATAACTCTTGGACCCATTAGGATTTATGTTAACTTGTTTAAAAATAAATCTATCGTGTGAGCTTTAACACGGAAAAGGGTTTAAAGAGCTCTGCTGAAAGCCGGCGGGGTGTTGCTGAGTGGCAGGTGGGAATTTGCTCTCTGTCTCTCACTTACAGTCTTGGATTTGGTAAACTTGTCTTCACACTTAATTGCCTCCTCTGGAGAAACTCTTCTCTTTGACAAGTCGATATATCCTGTAGAGAGGAGCAAAGCAGATTAAATCAGAACAAAGCTCAATCTACACTGCTCCTTTAATGTAGAGGAGGTTAAAACAGCCAGTCGATTTAGACAAGAAACATGGTGCTCATGAAAAGCAAACATCTGAAACTTGTTTGCAGCCGTTACTGCTATTTTATATACATCAAGTTTAAAACAAAATTGTTTCACTTACAAACATAAATTTTGCCATAAATACTGGTGTTTCCTATGAATAACTTAAAAAAAAAAAAAAGGGGGGGGGGGGGGGAAAAAAAAAATGGCACCCAAAAAAACGAAGGGGGGGGG
>JAOTQY010000008.1:19196127-19208246 GCA_026413445.1 Dolichallabes microphthalmus
ATCAGAAAGTAACGCTGTAATGTAACTGATTACTTTTTAAAGACAGTCATTTTGTAATGTAATTAGTTACTTTAAAAAATAACGGCCCCCAACACTTCACTGCTATACTGATGCACTTATCCCAGCGCTTCATTAGCACAAATAGAGAACGCTTTCTCATGTCTGAAATGCCGGCTTCCCAGGAACTCCTTTAAGTTGCCAAAAAGTTGGGCCAAACATGTGGAAATGAACTGAGCGAGTTCAGGATTGTACATGAGATGTGGCAATAACTCCTAGCAAACTTCCTGTAACATGAAGAGCGGTGTTGGTGACGGATTGTGTGTACAGTTCCCACAGACAGATGCATCTCTTCTTGGATGATTTTCAATTTAATTCAATTTCAATTTTCACTCACTGAGTGTTCTCGAGAACGACTGCAGTGGGCTCCAAGTCACCTCGACTAGGATCGTCATTCACAGACATATAGTCTTATTTAAAACATTTGCACCATTTAAATGTTTTACTGTGATCATGAGTGTTATCACCATACCGTGCTTGAAGTCTACGATGAATGTCAATCGCTCTGTTTTTTTACGCCTTCATTCACTTATTATATGACATTCATTCAAGTCATTTCATCACAAGTCCATCCCTGTACATGGCATACCCAGACTTTTGCAGAAATGTCCTAAGAGGACACCATAAGGTCGACGTAATTCAGAAGTGAACATAAAATAAGAGGGACGTTTGTCAGGCAAATCTGTTAAAAAGGCTTCAGAGCTTTTACACCACGAACGCACTGACTGTGGAATCATCTCAACCACTAACATGCAAGCTGTTCAGCTGGAACTGTTTCAAACTGTCGCTACCTTCTTCCGCTACCTTCATCAAAACACTGATCAGTCACATTTACTGCACCAAATGTTACTCTCCGAGATTTGAAACGATTCATGTTTTGTTTAGGGTGTCAGAGATTCCTTGTGGAGCTGTCCAGGGTTCTGAAGCTGCTGGCGAAACATCAACAACCCGTAGCTTAATGATAGAGTTTATTCTGGGTTGCAACTTATCATGTCACAGGCATTTATGTCAATTATGTAGCTGAAGGAAGCTCATCAGACAAGAGACTAGTGAGAGATAGACACGTTAGGCCAGAAAGGGCAGTTTCCACTGACTTCTACAGTTTTTTTTTTAACTGTATCTACAATTTCTGGTATGTTTGGAGAAGTAATCAAGATGACAAGTTGTCCATGAAACCAAATCTTTAAAATTAATTGAAAGGGAAAGCTATGTTCATTCTCCATTTCAAGGCCAAAACAGATACCAGTCAAAGGTTTTAATGTGATGTGCCGCTAAGAACCAGAGCAAAAGCCATTAATTTGATTAGTCTTTAAGAGCTGTGAATTAATTATTAATGGTTAAACATAAAACGTTAACTAGTGCTACTACTCAATCATGTTATTTACTCATCTGGGGCTTTGGATGCAAGGTCAAAGAGCTTCATAAATCTGGTTGAAATGTCCCGTATATAGAGCTGGATTGAATGGAAATCTTTATATAGTTGTGATAAAATGGTGTAAATCAGACAGGCCAGGTTGGAGAATAATCTCAGACGGAAAGTGTTCGTCTACAAAATGGTGAATTTTAGTAATTAATTCTGGCCATCAGTCATTCGCCCATTACATAAACACATTCAAATTTAATAATTGAGCCTCACACACAAAAATGTTTTGAGCTCTCATGACACTTTAAGAAATTTAATTATAGCTGAGTGGAAAAATATGTGCACTGCACTAAAGACAAACAATAAAAAAAAAGAACAAAAAAACTAAACAAAAAACAGATAATTGCTGTAGTTTGTTTTACATTTTTTTGTACAGTATTACCCCTCAGCCACTGGATGCAGTGCCGGTCCCAAGCCCCGATAAAATGGGAGGGTTGCATCAGGAAGGGCATCCGGCGTAAAATCTGTGCCAAGTTGTTGTGCGGACTGGATATTCCGCTGTGGCGACCCCTTGCTGGGAGCAGCCGAAAGACCAACAACATTACTTTAAAAACATTTTTTTTTAAATAAATGTATACCGTAGTGTACTTAAATTACTAAGAGAGTAGAAAATGTGTAACACTTTTTTTTTTTATTTAGAAATCCTAAGAGGACGCATATTTTTAAATGAGACTGTTGGGTGTTACAGATTTGTACATACTCAATAAATACACAATTGTTTTTTTTTCTTTTTACTTATTTAATCATTAAATATGATTTTAGAGTTTGGAAGTACTATAAAAAAACAACACCTAATTTCCTTGTAACTTAGTTATGGTGCCTTCAGTAAGAACCCTTAGGGACAAGGGTATAAAGAATTATATATATAGAAAAATAAAAGAATGGGAGAAAAACAAGAAATGCTATAATCTGCCTTTACATAACACTTTATCCACCCTCTGCAGAAACCAAGTGGCAGCATGACACGCTCGTGTGCGCGCACACACGCGCTCACATGCTCACACACACTCACATTTAAACATGCATACTTACTTATTTAATATCAAAAGCCTAATTTCTCTAGATTTAATATATTTGGAAACAAAATTTGCACTAACACACGCACACAAACGCATTCAAACACAAATGTTCATACACACACACAACCACGGCACAGGAAAATGAAGCCAATGTGGAGGAAAAAATAATCGACTTACCATCTTCTACACCCGCAGAATAAGCTCAGTCACACACACTCACTGTTATGGACAATCTGACAGAGAGTGTATGAGAGAGGATATGAGAGTGGAGGGAGGAGAGAGAAGGAGAGTAGGAGCACAAGAATAGATGAAGATTGGACAGAGGCAGAGAAAGAAGGAGGAGGGAAAGAGAGAGCGAAAGACTCTTCCTCTCCCTTCCACTCACTCTCTCTCTCTCTCTCTCCAATCTTCACCACTCTTGTGCTCCATCTATTTCTCCGTCTCCATCCAAGCGAGTGAGTAGATGAATGATAGTAAGAAATAAAATGCAGTGAGAAAGTATAAGAAAAAGAGAGAAAGATAGAATGTGCAATAAAACAATGAGAACACACGCACACACCTACAGTCATCTTTGTGCGCTGCCAAAACATCATTTGAATACTGGTGTAGTTTTCAGGAATGCAGAAACTGATAAAAAAAAATGTATGGACTGGTGGATGGATTGAGGATGGATTGATAAATGAATGGATGGAAAGACTAATGGATGGACAAAAGAATGTACTGTATATATGAATAAGTGGGTGAAACGATGGATGGATGGATGAAGGGAAGGATGGATAGAGGATGGCTGGTTGGATGAATGGATGGATAGAAGAAATGATAGATGGTATTTGGCAGGATTGATGGATGAATCTTTATTTGCTATACAGCTGCCCTATTACAATTCACAACAATTAATTTCAGTTGTATAATTTTATAAGTTTTATTTGTTAAATTTATGATTCATTAGATTTTCCCCCATATAAATTTTAAATAATCCCATAAAAAAGAGAATAAAATCCTCAAGAATAAACAAAACAGGCTATTTTTTCCCATTCACCTGTCTCTCTCTCTCTGATCTAAATACACTGCATGGCCAAAAAAATGCCATTTCAGACAGTTCAAATTATCAGTGAGCATTAAGCAAAGGAAACACTACAATTACAGTACTGGAAATGGGCTAAGATCTGTCCATTGCATGAACCATCAACTTTGCAGAAAAAAACATGAAATTGACTCATTGAAAAAAATCAACAGTAAAAATCACAGCTATATTTAATAGTGAAAATAAAAGCTTTACCACACGCACAGTGTGACGAGAACTTACAGGATTGGGACTAACCATCTGTGTGGCCATAAGGAAATGACTTATTAATGAATTAAAGAAATGGCTTCAAATTGCAACCATAAAGACTGGACTTTGGAGCAATGAAAAAAGGTCTGATGTGTTCTGATTGGCCATATTCCAGAGCGATGGGCGTGTCAGGGTAAGCACATGAAGCGATGCACCCATGATACATAGCTACCACAGTACAAGTCTCTTCAGGCAGTGTTATGATCTGGGGTTGCTTTAGTTGGTCAGGTCTAGGCTCAGCAACGTTATGTGGCAGTAAAATGAAGTCAGACCACCGCATTGTGTGCCGTAACAAATATTAATATCTTTGTTTTTATATAGATATAAAAGTTAACAAATAGAAAGAGGGATGTTTTTAAACTGATTTTTATTCTTTAAAAAAGGAAAAAGAAAATACAAGTTAGAAAGGAAAAAACAATGAAAAAATACTATCCAATGGACATATACTATATCTCTATTATCTATCTATAAACAAGGATGCTGCAGTTTTTTGGATAATATGACGGACTAAACCTATATTGCAAAAACATTATATTAGATAAATATTAGATAAGTTATTTATCCCTAACTGATGCAGTGAGTAGCTTCTCATTTCTTAAACAACAATGTCAGGAGACATATCCTGTGGTCATGGTAAAAATGTTACTCCGTTTCAAAAGGGTCAAATTATTGGCCTGTATCACGCAAAGAAAACAACTGAGGAGATTGCTGAAACTACAAAAATTGGGTTAAAAACTGTCCTATGCATTATTATTATAAAATGGAAGCATAGTGGTGAAACTTCATCTGCAAGAAAGTCATGTGGTCAAAAAATAAATAAATAATTCAGTGATCATAATGGGAGATCACTTAAATGTTTGCGGAAATCAAATACTGTGGTTAAAATCAAACAAAGAAAAACAAAACTACAAAGCATTGCTAAATACTCGCGGGTATGTTTAATAATGAACGTAAGAGCATTCATATATAATAATGAAGAGAACTCAAGGGATTGGGATTAAACAGCTGCGTAGCAATTGCTAGGCAGCATAAAGAATGGACTGTAAAGCGTTGGGAAAAAGGTCATGTGATCGGATGAGTCCAGATTTACGCTGTTCCAGAGACATGAGTAAAAGGAGAGGCAGCTGAAGTGATGCCTCCTGCCATACAAGCCTGTAGGGGCAGTATCTTGCCATCTTGGAATATACAGAAGCAATATCTGGGGTTGCTTCTGTTCATCAGGTTCAGCAAGTGCCCCAAAAAACTTAAGTCACTTGATTACCTGAATATACTGAATAACCAGGATTTTTCCATTAATGGATTCTCTCTTCTCTGATGTCACAGGTATATTCCAAGATGGCAATGGCAGGATTCATTAGGCTTAAATTTTCAAAATAGTAGTTCAGGAAGAATGAGATATCATTTTCACATATGGATTGGCTACCACAGGGTCCGGACATTAATCCCATTGAGAGCCTTTGGGATGTGCCGGAGAAGACTTTACCCTGTGGTCTGACTCTCCCATCATCAATACAAGACCTTGAAGAGAATTTAATGTGACTCTGTATAGAAATAAATGTTGGGACATTACTTAAGCTTACGGAAATGATACCACAGTGAATGCGTGCTGTAATCAAATCAAAAGACCAAGACTTCCAAGGAAATATACAGTAAGTATGTGATTTTTTTTTTTTGGGCAGGCAGTGCATTTTCACATACTAAGATAAAGAATCAAAGTGCAATAAAATGGATTACAGTTTAATGACCCTGATTTAGTAGGGCATAGCTTCATTAATTATTCATTATTCATTATAATTTAATAATAATTAAATCTAATTATAATCTTATCTACCTACTGTACTGTAGACTCACATCCAGTGCTGTTACATAAATCCACATAAATACTGGCTGCATTTACAGACTCTCTAAAAGAAAGAAAGAAAGAAAGAAAGGGAAGGGGGAGAACTCAAGAACAAAAACTTACAAATATCCCCGAGAATTGTTTTTTGCCTGTCTGAGGTGTAAGAGTTGGTGTGTGGATGTAGAGAAAGTGTGACAGAGATGGGAACTGATTGTGTGACAAAATTATGCAAAGAGAGTGTGTGCAAAATTCTGGAGAGAAAAATATCCGGAGAGAATAAATGAAAGCAGATATTTATACCTACAGATAGATTTCCACAGCAGAAGCCTTTTCTTTGTTAAAATCATTGTCGAATTCTGTATACGCAACGCAGAAAGCTGGATTCTTGATAAGTTCAAGTGTGATCTCGATATTGCATGAAAGCAATATAATAGCAACATTTCCATGAGCAATCCACTGTAATAAACTCACACCACAGTAAAACATTTTATCTTTTCAAAGTTGCATTATATCTATGAGGAGCGTTCAAGTCAATCCAGCAATTTTCGAATGGGCAGAATAACAGAACACAGTTATGAGAGTAAAAAACTCCCTTTATTTCACCATTATTATATAATCCTCTGCTACACTAATGCACTTATCCCAGTGTTTCAATAGTGCTTGGATACCATCAAGGAAGAAACTTCTCATTTCATCAGAGCCATGATCTGACTACCTGCTTCATTTATGAAACACTGGCCTCCCAGGAACTCCTTTAATGGCCCAAACATGTGTTAATCGTTCAAACGTTGTACTGAGTCACATTTCTGTACTACGCTCGAATTCTTTTGTAAATCTCAACCAGATATATGCCCAATAAAAGCATATCTACAGTATAGTCATGTCTTAACCATAACACCAACTCCTAGAGTACAGCTTGTATAGACTACAACACACTGCCATAATAAACTCTCTTACATTCAGGTTAAACCGACTATTGATCCTGCACACCTCAGTCCATTCACAGTCACAGTCACACACACACAGTATATAAGGATTTTCACACCACCCTCACTTCTCGAAGTACATGCTGTGTGTTTTCTACCAAGTCTCATTATATCTACAGTATGAAATACTGTTTGTGTGTTTGCACAGGTGCAGTAGTTAATCCACAGGCATTCCTCAACGAATGGAACAGTAGGCAACATCATCATCAACTTTTATGAGCATATCACAAGAGGTTCTCACTGACTGTAACAGTAGGCAGCGTCGTCCATGCCGGAAAATCGGGTACGTCAGGGCGAGCTCATACTGTAGCTACTGAAACCCTGGATTAGACTGTGACGATTCATATGACGAGTAAATGATACTGCGGATCAGACGGCGACACATCTACACCGATAGTGCGTACGACAGGGAGAAGTAATATTGTAACAGGATGAGGAGCAGCAGAGAGTTGACCAAACACTCCGCTTGCGGGGAATCGTAGTATTCATGCATCGGGATCTGAGGGTAAACATCCCGTGAGTGGGGGAAGCCACGGGTAACCTCCAGTATAGTAGTATATATGTATGTATAAGTGTGTGTGTGTATACATATACACATATGGCCTTCATTAGTTTTAAAATATGTTTTATTGAATTTCTAGCACTTCTAGCACTATTTAGTGTTTTTTTCCCTTAAATTATATAAAAAAGGGAAACTCCTAATATATTTTTTTAAAAGCAATAAATAACAACATTTCAAGCTTAAGCTTCTGAAATGTCACTGTAATTTTGCCCCATGCTGAAATGATAAATGTCATGCATTTCTGCACTTCTTTTACTGGCAACCCACGCTTCATCAGTCCTCCTTTCCCCAGACAATAACACACAAGTCTGTAACGACTTAGTGAGAACACTCTCTCTCTCTCTCACACACACACACACACACACACACAGCTCTGTACTGATCATTTGGAGATTTTAAGTGTGAATCCTGACAATGCCACAGCTACAAGTGGTCAGGAGTCCAAGAGAGACAAACCGGGCATACACTGGCCAATCTGAGTTCATGTATGCACCTTGCACTCTCACCCTCCTCAGTTAAAAACTGTCATATGATGGGAGAGAGTTGGCTTGCGGGTGTGAAAAAACAAACAAACAAAAAAAACAGCGGCAGCTTGGCAGTGCCAGGATTCAGCATCCTTCTGTGGATGGCTTTTAGATGAGCATTGCATCACCGCCCTCATTCAAAGTCATTAATAAAACATTTCTGACACTTTCAGAACTTTTGGCAATAACGGCACTAAATCAGCGTCTGGTGAGCATGTCATGTTATGTCTCCTAAGATTGCTGTGGCGAATTCACTTCCAAAGAATCCTTTCACAAGGCGCAATGTTTGAGCGTGACAGCAATATGGGGCAGAGAATCAAACAGTGTAAAGAAAGGTAGCCTTAGAAAAAGAAAATCAAATAGATGGAATAGAAATATTGAATAAAATATATGAAAACGTACCGTATTATAACACAGCATTACCGTGTTATTGGGTTTTATTGTGTAGTTACTTTTTTTTAATATAAACTTCAAGCTTGGACCAACATGAAACATAAAAGGTCTTTTTTTAGGCTTTAACGACACACGTTGCTTTAAGAAGTCTCTCATTTTCTCAGCATGCTTGAGAGATTTCCTAAGCTTTTTGTCATTTACGAAGCCCTAATATTGAATTTTTAATTGCCATAACATTTGTCCTGACTTTGGCTCTTCTATGCCCCCTACTGGTGAAGTCTGTAATTTGGTGTTTCCATTAACAAATGGTCATAGAACACCATTTTTAAAAATGTTTTCTCAGCTTCCAGCATCTAATGCAATAAATCTGCTAATTAACAGCCTTTAGTTACTTAAATGTATGTGACAGAGCAGGGAAATTACTAACATGTGTTAATGAGATTGAGGATTGAGAACGAATGTCCTTGTTCAATTGAGAATATATGGTTCGCTCCATAAATGCAACACATTGCTAGTGACTGTCTAATATTCATTTGACCTAAACAATAATGCATGTCCAATATACAATGGTTCTGTGTGTGTTTTTTCTTTTGCAATATTTAATAAAGACATAGCACCATAAGCCACTTTCAGTTTCATTTTTTTTTTAAGCAGCCGGTGCCAAGAGAAATTTTAAATTAAAGTTAAGTGAAGTTTAATGTCTATTTCATATTTTACTTCATGTAAATATATTTTATAAATGTTTTGATTGTTTTTATGTGCAAAAAAAAATATGATTATCGTGTTGGAAATTGGTAATATTGGTAATATTTTTGGGTGGCTGGAATTGATTATCTACAATTACATTATTTCCTATGGGAAAATGCATTTCGCAATATGAAAAATCGCTTTAAGAACGGATTCAATTCATATGCTGAGTTACCACTGTATATTTATATATGCATAAAAAATACTTGCAAAAAAAAATTTCTTACTGCAAACAGACATTGGTAAAGTTACAGCTGTATGTACAGTACCAGTCAAAAGTTTGGGCACAAGTTTGGATTTATTTTCTACATTCTAGAGCAATACAGGAATTTCCTCCCAAAACTATTAAATAACAAAAATAGCATTAGGTAATTAACTAACAACAAAAACAACAGTCAGTACTTATGTTATGACACAAAGTTCAGCTGTCCTGGACTAGTTCATGCAAGAACAGTATTATCAAGTGCATTTGCAAAACTCATCAAGCACCATAATGAAACTAACTCTCATGGAGACCTTCCCAGGAAGGTTCCCAGAGTTACCAGCCTCAGAAATCACAAATTAACAAACAGCACCTTAGATTAGAGGCGTTATTGTCACACACACCCGTTTTGTGGCTGGCACTAGGACCCGGGTGTAGGGCGGTCGCAAAACAGGAAGCATAAAAGGAAACAAGATGGCGCTTCACATCACTCTGTCATTGAGTTCGCCCATGTCGGTTCAGATCATCCGTCTGCCATTTCGTGAGTACTCACTTTCTTGGGTTTACTTTCTGATTCGAGTGCGTGTTTATAGGACGCGGGTTAAATTTGTGTTTTTCTCTTGCTCCCCTTCTGTGAAAGTCCTTAGACTAAATCGCGTGGTTATCCTGCCTACTCGCTTGCTTCCGCATTTGGGTTTACCGTCCACGCTACAAAGGGCTAACCGCTAGTGCTAAGTCTTCTGATCATCCCGGTTAGTTTCGTGGTAGATATGAAGGATTTACAGACCATAAGTAGCTGACACATCTCAATATCAACTGTTCAAAGGAGATTATTGACTATTTTGGTCGCCTTCAGTATTGTTTTGCAATGTACTGTAGAAAGAAATCAAAATCCAAACCACTGACTGGTAGTGCATGCATTTGTTGACTGATGAAGGGAAAAAAAGGGCAGTGATTTTTTCCCCCCCAAGACTATAAAGACCAAAGCTGGTGTAAGAGCTACCTGATGATGACACGAAATAAGTTTCCATCGCACCAGAAATCGCATCAGCTGCATCACTTGATAAAAGCTCGGATTTTTGGTCGAGGTGCTGTATGACACGATATAATTTGTTATATCTCATTAAAATTTGCTTACTTAATAATAGTTGAAGTTACTTGATATATTATTTTTCCTCCAACTACCCAACTACATCTGAATGATGATGTTCTTCTTTCAGGTGCACTTAAATTATTTTACATAATGACATTATTTCACTCACTCACTCATACGCTATACCGCATATCCTGTACAGGGTTGTGGGAGGCCTGGAGGTATTATAGCTAGGAGACTTGTGGCGTGAGGTGGGCTACATCCTGGAGAGGGTGACAAATCCATCGCAGGGTGATATTATTCCAATTTAAATAAAATAAATTATATTTGTAAATGTATCTAATTTTTCTCACTGCATTCCAAATAGGGGCTGGCACAGCAGAAATTTATTTCTGAATATTTGCTATTTGGTATTCTGGCAGAGGTGTTTACAACAGATGCCCTCCCAGATGTAACCCTCCCATTTTTTTTATCTGGCAGTTCGACTGCACTGACTTACGCAGATGGGAACCGAACCCAGGTCTCACACATGGCAGGGAAGGTTCTACCATAGAATCATCAATACCTGCCGTCTTTAACATGTAAAAGGTCAAAACTAACTGCATTGCATTCATT
Source organism: Dolichallabes microphthalmus (assembly GCA_026413445.1). NCBI lineage: Eukaryota > Metazoa > Chordata > Actinopteri > Siluriformes > Clariidae > Dolichallabes > Dolichallabes microphthalmus. The sequence continues at coordinate 19,206,922 of JAOTQY010000008.1, forward strand.
GAAATGCGTAGAAAACTTTTACTACTATTCACATCCATATATGCACACACATCTATACACACAAATGCAGAAGCATCTTATGAGGTAGGGTGTGTGAGCGGGGTGTGTGAGCGGTTGCGAGTGGCTGCAAAGCAGACAGCAAGTGGACAGGATGTGGTGGGGACGGAAAGCAGGAAGCGAGTGTGAACAGGAAGCAGGAAATAACCGTGGCCGTGGCTCTTACCTTGGGTGTTGGGCACGAGGCAGTGGAGAGGCGGGAGGTGGCTTGAGCTCGAGGAGATTCGGACGGCGTGGTGCTGAGAGATGCCGTGTCTCGAGGGAGGACCTGAACACCACGTGAGATGATGGAGTCTGGAATCTAACTCACGCACACACACACACACACACACACACACACACACACAAAGTGAGGAAAGAGTGAAAGAAGGAAGAAACACTACAAAAGAAAAAAAAAAAGAATCATCTAATGGAGCCACAATCGTCTAATAAAATTGCAAACTGAATATTGAGTTTTCTTTGTACATCCCCACTACAGACATATGCCTTTTCCCATCATTCTCCAACAGCTGGATGGTTCTGTCTGGCCCATGAGATCAAAGACAAAGCACACTATTTTAACGATGAGTCTTATTACTGTTTAATGAAATTTAATTATTAGAGCGCTAACACATGTGATGACGCGCTAAAACGTGATGAATCTAGAAATTTTTAACATGTTATTATTTTTTAATGCAAAAATTAAACATACAGTATGACCAAGTTTGACTCTAATGGCTTACCACAATCACAGCGCTGTTACAGTACCATGCTGTGTGTGATAATGGCATTTTATTCACTTTAACCAGTTTGTCATGCATTCCTATATTCCAACACTGCACATTAATAATACAAGTAAATCTGAGTATTTTAAAAACGTGAATAATCGTCATTAATCACAGACTATGACAGTGATTAACTAGATCAGAATTTTTATTCCATTGACAGCGTTAGTAATTATCTAAATTTGCTTTTATTTAGAAACGCCTGTGTAGTGAACATGCTTCCTCCTGTCACATGTGATTGATGTGACTGATGTTTGTGGTCGCAGCACTACCTGTTGAGCCTGAGGTGACTGACACTCATCCAGTGCAGGTTGTTTAAGTGGGTATTTTCACTATCACCTGTTAATAATGAGCACTTCTTCTTTATCTTTTGGCTGTAGTCATACACTGATATATATATATATATACACACAAACCGGATTCCAATAAAGTTGGGACACTAAACAAATTGTGAATAAAAACTGAATGCAATGATGTGGAGATGGCAAATGTCAATATTTTATT
>JAOTQY010000008.1:19617727-19633157 GCA_026413445.1 Dolichallabes microphthalmus
TGTGGGAGGAAACCGGAGTACCCGGAGGAAACCCACCAAGCACGGGGAGAACATGCAAACTCAATGCACACAGAGACGGGAATCGAGCCTGCCCCGGGAATTGAACCCGGACCCCACCACCGTGCCGCCTATTTAATTTTACAAAAATTAAATTCTTATATTCTAGGTTAATTATAGGTAAAGTAAATTATTTAAATAAATTTTTTGTTTTGTTTTAATTTTGATGATTACGACCAATAGCTCATGAAAATAAAAAATCCAGTTTGGCAGAAAAAGGGTATATTTTTTCCAACTGTAGTTGGGAGTATATATAGTTCATATTATTGATTAAATAAAATTGGGTGTCATTTTTAAATTAGGGCTATTCAAGTCAAACTGGGACTTTTGATTGTGCAGAACAACAGAACATATTTATGTGAGCAAAACTACCTTTATTTCTCTATATAATCCTGCTTCACTAAAGCACTTATCCCAGCATTTCACTAGTGCTTGGATACCATCAAGGTAGAAAGTTTTCTTAGTACATTGGAGCCATGATTAGACTGTCTGCTTCAATCTGGCCTTCCAGGAACTCCTGAGTTTCTGTGGTCCATGGGCAGAATGAGGTCCTGCATTGTCCTGCAAAAACAAAATGCCTTTGTTAATTAAATCAAGCCATTTTTTCCAAGACCGTTCCACTCACTGAATGTTCACGAAAATGACTGCAGTGGGTTCTGATCCACCTCGCTCTGGATTGTCCACAATACTGTGCTTGAAGTCTTCTGTAAATGTCAATCATTTTTATGCCTTCATTCAGATCAAGATATTTCATCATAAGCCCCAGTTTAACTTCAACGCCCCTCACAGATCTCTATGATAATGCATATTAGTCCAAAAAGTATGTATATGAATGGAAGATGTCGCTTCATCAAAAGGGGCACTTCTCAAGCATTATTAAGTGAAGCATGGTAACTTTGGTCATGGATATTCAGTGCCCCGTCTTCATTTATGACTATCCTTGCACTTTTAAGACCTGGAAAGACCTACTGTATGCACACATTTGGTTTCAGATCCTACAATTTGAAGGAAACTGAGTGTAAAGGTGTTTCAATTTCAGATGTGATTCCAAAGACTGCTTTCAACATATTAAGTGTATAATGTTTCTGGCAAATGTTTTATTTAGGAGACTGTTGACTAATAGGTTAATTCGGCTCACTGTTTTTATGGCATAGACATTGTTAAATGGGTCATTTACGAAGTAAACCAGGTTTAGTTTAGACTTCATGTTGTGTGGAATTTGGCAAATAAATGCTTAATTGAAAAATGTATGTGTGTATCTTTGCTTTGTTCATAATTAGGTTTCATAAAATTTCAATTTCAATTTGGGATTGGAATTAATTAGCCTAATATCGAGGCGGGGTACACCCTGGACAGGGTGCCGATCCATCGCAGGGCACACACTCACATTCACCACTATGGGCAATTTGGTAACACCAATTAGCCTAACCTGCAGGTCTTTGAACTGTGGAAGGAAATTGGAGTACCCACTAAGCACGTGGACAACACGCAAACTCCATGCACACAGAGATGGGAATCGAACCTGACCAGGAATTGCACCCGGACCCTAGAGGTGCAAGGCGCCAATGCTAACCACTATACCACTGTGCCACTTTCCTGTATTTACTACACATTTACATTTACCCTCTTACTTGGTTTTACTACTTTCCTGTTTACTCAGTATTATGTAAAATGTGTAATATTTCACAAAAGAAAATTACAGTTTTATTTTTAGAGTGCATCATTTTTGGCATTTCATGGTAAGGAATCAAGCACACAATTACATTTATTAGAACAATTCTACATTGATCTTTGCCATGGTGGTACAGCAACACTACTGTTATGGACTGCAAACGGTGGTGAAGACTGCTGAGAAAATCACAAGGACTCCACTGCCATTCCTGCAGAGCATTTACTATCACACAGTCCAACAGGAGAACTGCCTCCATCCTCAAGGATCCCACCTATCCTGAGCATAGACTTTTCAAACCTCTTCCCACAGGCTGGAGATACAGAAGTGTGAAATTTAGAACTTCTTGGCTTAAGAACTCTTTCTTTCCCACTGCCATAAGACTCCTACAGTAAGCAGCTGACAGGAGTTTACAATTACAAGTACATCTGACTGCTGACAATCAGTGCAGACTTTGCACACAACCTTTGCAGGCTAGCACACTCATTTCAGCCTTACTTACACACATTGCAGAATTTAGATGAATCTAATCAATCAATCAATCTATCTATCAATCAATCAATCTATCAATCTATTTTACTTCCATTATTTTTTTCTCCTATGTTCACACCTTAAAGCCAAAGGCATCGGTGTGTGGGTTTGACTGCCAGGACAATGATTTAAAAATGTTTCTGCCCAGGAGAAATAGATCTCGCCCTGACAAGGATAAAAATAAATGGCTTTGCTGGGAGGGCCTCGTAGTGCATTACCATCCCATAATTTTGTCCCCAAAATATTTATGGATCTTCAGGCAGGAAATGCTCAGCATAACTTCCATTTTAACAGGTCTGTGCAGTAGTGTAGAGTTGCTGTACACGCGGTCGGTCACCCATTATCTCTGGAGGTACAAATAGTAACATTTTCTGTAACACCTCTGACCGCTGTAAACATGCAAATCAAGTTGGATGACTAATTAATAGAGTGAATAAAGTTCAAAGCTTTTACAGAAAACAAAATTTGTGAATAAGAATGTCTACAGATCAGGATATCCGATAGGGAAAAAAAATCTAAGTGCTCTCATTCAGCTGATCTGTTTTACTCTTCTACTAATGAGAAATTGTATTAAAAAGGAGACTTGTCAAGATTATTCAAATATACTTCTTAATTAAAAAATTTTTTAGAGATTTTTTCCCAATCCCCCCTTCTCTCTGTTAGGCCACAATCCCATTAAGGGTGGCAAGACACTGGGCAATCCGCTCTCTGGGCAATCCGCTATCCGAACTTACGATCTCCAGATAATAGAATGAACAGGTTTCCGTAACAGCACTCACGTTGTCATCTTTCACCTGCTAGGTTGACTATGTGGCCAGACTATAGAACTATTTATATACAAGCTTTTGTGAGTAAGATTATATTTGAACTCTTCCTTCAAGTTATAGATAACTGGCATAAAAATATTTGTGCATATTAAAGTCTTGGGTGGCTTAGGAGTATAACTTAGGAGTAACATTGTCAACTTGCACCTCCATGGGTTGCAGATTCGAATCTCACCTCCAGGCTGTGCGCTTTATAGGTTGATTCCCTCCATCCAGTCATCCATCCACCCAGGAACCTCTGTAGTCCAACCGTGGAGGCCCATGGTGATTACCATTGCATTTATTCCCATTTTACGACCGTGGTGGAACCTCCAAGGATGGGGAAAATAGGCAAACACCATGAACACAAACCCCGAGGTAGGAATCAAACCCAGAAACTGAGGTTGCAAGGTGACAGTGCTAACCACTGTTCCACCATTATAGATTGATCAGCATCACTTGTGTCTGTGTGTGTTTGTCCTATGCAATGGCTTGTTCCCTGAGTTTCCTTGGATAGGGTCCAACACAAGTAGTATACATTATATGAATGGTGGATTGATAAAAGTGCAAATCCCATTTAAAAAATTTATATGATACATATTTTCTAGGACATGAGGAGCAACTGAGCTTTGTTAGAAAGTCATACTGAGAGTGAAGATCTCATTAAGCATTTCCTAATAATTAAGCCTGCAGAAAAAAAAAAGACACGGTGTGTGTGTATACTGTACATGTCGTTAGCGGCTCTGGTCTCATCAGAGGGCAGTACTGCACAGTCACATGGCTTTGAAATATATGATTAGCCTGTTAGCTCAGTGGCCTGCAGCGAAGCTCATTAGAGAAAATCAATCAGTCGAACACGGAATATTATAAACACATGGTAATGATGTCCATTCTTGCATATGTGAGATTCTGAAGACATTTCGTATAATTCGTTTTCTGCTGTAAAACAGCATACCAGTGAGCTTAGAATAGTCCTTCATTAATCATTCCATTCTAAGCTGTTTTACCATTAGAATGCAAAAAAAAAATCAGGGACGGTTCAAAGTAAAATGACAGTATGTGATTGTATGCGACAGTATGTAATTTTCCCCTCCCTTCAAATACAGTCAGTCAACACGTGCTACAGTAGGTGGCAGACAATTGTACCTTTAAGATTGCACTGGAATTAAGAGATAATCTGAAACAAAGAAGCCTGTCACTCATGCCCCAATAATACCAACATAATGTGCTCTACATCAGAAGCTATTGCTAATGACTCAGGCGAACAACTACCCATACTACTAGAATCATGCTGTAATTGCAGTTTAAAATCAACAGAGTGTGCTGTGTATCACAAGCTAGCTAATGACTGAGGCTAACAATTTCAGTAGCTGGCATGCTAGCTACGATGTATTTTATACAGGTGCTTTTAATAGAGCAAAATCTAGCCTAAACATTCCCTTAGATTTGCTGGTAAATTACTTGGGGGGGGGACATACTACTAGAATCATGCCGTAATTGCAGTGTGTAATCCACAAGCGTTAGCTTTTGACAAATCAAGTGAGCCATAAACTTTGAATGTGAAGGCAAATAGCATAGTGGATGCAGTGGATTACTATGGTTACTGAGCAATATAATACTGTGTAAACCGCCTGGTTGCACACACTGATATTTTGGTGGGGCACCTATGCAACTTCTCAACATTTATTTCCTCATGCTCCTAGAATCACTCTTATACAATTCGAGCCAGATTAATCTTGGCATTGACATTCTGAAATATGGCCTTGGCATGATAGAAGAAAGAATCGTGGTCATTCAATATATTCATTTTTATTTCCATGTAGCATTGCTCTGAGTCTAGCTCTGACCAGCTGAATACCACATGACTTTTGTCCAATCCTACACAGTATGCTGCCTAGCAAACCGAAAACCCTTTTCTCCAATTGGCATCCCTAACAAGTGGCTTTCTTAAGGCCACACAGCTGTCCTAATCCTGCGAGTGTCGAAATGCCTTTACCTCCACTAATAAACATAGCTGTGATTTCTACTGTTCAATTTTTACGATTCAACTTCACCAAGTGTTAAGTGATTATTGATCACAGTCATGACTTTTATTCTGACCACACTTTCATTAGATCTATATAGTGATATACAGGAAACTTTTCAAACAAAATAGGCAGAAGTAGCCTAGACTTCTTCGCATAGCAGACCATGAAACTTTGCACAAGGTTGTAAAGTAATGACTTTCATGTACTTATTATGTTACTTGACTACACGGTCCACTGTACAAGTACTTTTTGAGTATAACTAAATTCAATAAAGTCATCTTACCTCCGCCGTTTAAAAATACAATGTTCAACCATATGTACAAACCTTCAAAACCCCAGTCCAAATAAAGCAACTTCCTGCTGACAATCTGCACCACATGCTTACCCAGCAACAACATTGTCTGAGACAGATGAGCCTAATTTATCAGCTGTCTTAACTTTTAAATTCTTAAAAGCCAAAATCCATAGAGATATCAGCTTTTCAGTGTGCAACATCCAACCTGCAGAAGCATGTGAAGGTAAGTCATTTGCTAGCTGTTAATGTTGTTAAGTTGGAAAGCTTTATGTTAAACTTAAGATCTGACTTTAATGTTGTGTTGCATGTAAAATGTACTGTACCAGGATCAGCAGTAACATAATATTTACCTAATATTGCATAGGTCTCCCTGTTGCCACCAAAAACAAGACCGCTGAATGTATGCTGTGGTATCTGGCATGAAGACATCACATGCCTATTGTAGATGCTTCCAGGGGTGGAAACGGGTCAACATGGGCACTCTGACCGGTCAACAGCTATACAGTCTTATACACAGCAAGGTCATAGTCATCTAGTCATGATGAAATGCCCCTTGTCAGATCCTGTCAATCAGTCCCTTAGCTCTCTCTCTCACTTCAAGTCACAGATCATTTACCATCCTGTTCAACAAGCAGTTCAGCCATGAGGCAAAATCTTGTCAACAAAATTATGTTTGAATTGCTTGTACATGTTTAATTAAACAGTTTAAACAGTTTAATTAAACAGCAGAGTGGGTCCACACAAAAACATTTTGTATTTGTAAGTGATTCCAAATTCTGTTAAAGAACTTGATCCTGCCTTTTTTTTTTTTTTTTAGTCCTTTCCTATGATGTCCTCCACAATTATTGGCACCCCTCATTAGTAAAAATGTTTAGGAAAAACTCACCTTTTGGTGAAGTAGCTTTATCTCGCACTGAACAAATGAGGAACAATCCAACCTTAAACTGAAATAAATTTCAAAAGACTACTGTGGGCTTCAAGCCACCTCGGCCTGGATCATCATTCACAGATGTACAGCCTTCTTTATGATGTTTGCACCATTCACCGTAGTGTGCTTAAAATTCTTCTGTAAATGTCAATCGGTTTCATGTTTTAATTCATGAGATATTTAATTCACTGTGCTATTTTAAATGGATTTCTGAACTATATTCACTTTTTAGCATTTAAAAAAAAGTTGATGCAATAAATTATATGCATCAACCATTTCTTGGGGCATCAAAGTATAATAGGAACATTTCCTGAATTATATTTTTAGCCACATTATTTCCTCAATAAATCTTTTAAGAAACTCATTTGCGGAATCTGAAATAAAATCAGGAAAATTACCAAAATATTAGGACATGTTGGTATTAATATTAAATTTTAACATCCTATTGTTTTCCACATGCCTGTATTTTATCGAACAGTGGTCGAAGAGTGGGTCGACAATGTCTCATAACTGAGTTTGATTAAAATGAATAAAAATTTTAATACATGACGTCAAACATACTGTATAATACCATTTCTGTTCAAGTGGTTAACCCTTTGAGAACACTGTTGCTCAGCAACTGGGAAGCATGAACACAGAATAAGGCTAATGTTATAAGCAGCTAACATGTAACCATGAGGCATTTTATAATGGCGGGTTTAAAGGTTCAGTGATAGATGACAAGTGCCAAAATCCTCATGAATATGATTTTTTTTTTTTCATATTTGTTGGTAAATTCACACACAAAAAAAATCCTTCTAAAACACTATTGTGTGTACACTTGGAATACGCAGACGTTTCATGACTGTTGCTATTCTAAAAAATATAAATAAATAACTTACTAGTAAAAGTAAGTTTATTTAGTAATAAATGACTAGTTAAAAGAAATTAGCGTACACCTCTGTGTATGGAATATAGCTTATACTAACACTGGCTGTGGAGGTTAATGACAACCCTGTTTTCACAGATGATGTGTTTTGGCTTTTATACACATTTGGTCACCATCATCTCTGCTAAAAGGTGGAATGTACATGACCATAACCTTTGTCAAGTGACCAACAGTGTTTATTTGTTTCATCAAATACTTAGCAAAGACTACCACCTGCTGGTCAAAACTTTCTTTGTGAACAAAACTTTGTGGTTCATGAGATATAATGGCTTTTGACGATTGATTGATTGATTGATTGATTGAAGGGCAGCATGGTGGTTGGCACTGCCGGCTAGCACCTCCACAGTCTAGGTTTGATTCCTGCCTTAGGGACTGTGTGCATGGAGTTAGCATGGTCTCCCAGTGCTTGGTGGGTCCCTCCGCCCCGGCACTCCAAAGAGATGCAGATTAGACGTATTGGCGTTCCCAAATTGCCTGTAGTGTGTGAATGAGTGTGTATATGTGTGTGCCCTGCAATAGATTGGCACCCCATCCAGCGTATACACTTTCTCTTGCCCTAAGTCTCATGGGATGGGCTCCAGGCCCCCGTGACCCAGTATACAAGATAAAGTAGTATAGGTGATGAGTGAGTGAGTCAATGATTGATTGCGACCTAAACAATACTGTAAATTTTCTAAATCCATTTAAAAAACATTTAGTAAAAACAAGTTATATCTGCGAAGACAGGAGTATCTGTGAACTGTACATTAAAAGTAACAAATATGCTGCATTTATAAAACTGCAGCAGTATATATACAGTACTGTATTTTTGTAATACAAACTTGAATTTAATTGATAATCACGTTAACAAATTAGGGATGCACCCTGTTTTTATTAAAGCGTCAATGAGTGTTTCTTGAATTTCCCAGATTTGTACATCCTTTTTAATTTATCAGTGCCACAATTTGGCCCAGTCACATCACACTAGCTACTATATCACTGTAATCGCCCTGGTTAATCCCCTGTATACCAAGAAAATAAATAGCATAAGAGTTTTTCCTAGCTGTAGGAGTATGAGCTGTGAACTTGATTAAAGAAGGCACTACGAAGATATGAGACATGTTTTTAATTCTGGGGTTAAATCTCCAAAGTCTGTTTTCTACCTTTTCTAATAATCAGCATTTACAAAAGGTATTCTCCCTTTTTAATATAAAATATTATAAGTTTATTTTTGCATGCTTTTTCAGCCTTAGCAGCTTATTCAGTAGAAGTTTGAAAAGTCACACCAAAACATGATTTGAAGATTATAAAACATTAAATAATAAATTGATTGCAAAATGAAAAATGGACTGGTTTTGCATGGAGTTTTACTGGCTTTTAGATTTTATGATGCAATAATTTTTGGCTGTTACAGAACATAGTTGATACAAAAAAAACGTAGCAAAAAAAATTAGTACTATGGGTATTATAGGTACTGCACAATAGTTTTATTGAGCACCTTCATAGTTACTCGTGTCACAAAGGAGCTGTTCTTCCAGTTGTTTGATTTTCCCCCTCCGGTTCCTTCTTAAATAATTTTGAGGAAAGCTAAACTTAAATGTTCAAATACCTTTTCAGTACATACACAATATATATTGCCTTATACCATAATGGTGTTGAATTCTTGTTTCTGGTTGGTTAGTACTGTAAGTTGTAATTTTATTTATGTAATAACAGCTCTAGAAGTAGTACAGTAAATTATAGGATAATCACTTTTTTTTTATTTCCCTCAATGAAATACATTATTGTTTCTATGGTAACAGTTTAACCAGACACTTGTATAGTGTCTGTTTTTAACAGTCAGAGGTAAAAAAAAAAAATGTGGACTCAGGAAAATCCTTTAAAAAAAGTTTTTTTTGTCTTTTTACCAAAAAATGAGTAAAGGAGGTCATCATTACTAGACTCAGAGATATTTCAGAAACCTAAGGAGTGGTGAAATAATTTCATACAGTACATTCTTGACCCGTAGTGTGTGAATGAGTGTGTGTATGTGTGTCCCCTGCTATGGATTGGCACCCTGTCCAGGGTGTACCCCGCCTCGTGCCCCAAGTTTCCTGGGATAGGCTCCAGGCCCCCGCGACCCTGTATATAAGGATAAAGCGGTACAGAAAATGAATGAATGAATGAACATTCTTGACCCTATAAAAAAATTATATCAATAAAAACATTTTCCGGAGTGCAGGATATGTGTCTTACCATGAGAGGTCACTTCATGGTAAAATTTCAAATATAGTTACAAATTAAAAAACAATTATACAAATAAAAAAAGTCAGGTATGTTATTAAGCAAAAAAAAAAAAAAAAAAAAAAAAGGCATTCGATTTAAATGCTCATTAGCCTAGTCTGTCCAGCATAGCCAGGGGTTAAAGTGGGCCAGAATGTTCAGTAACAGGGTTTTGGTTGGCAACTTCAATCACTATAAATAAACAAATGTTAAGGCAGTTGATACCAAAGATTCTAGAGTACTATCCTCTATGATCTTTGGTGTATACTAATGTTAAGCAAACTGTTCAATTAATATTTGCAATAGTTGCAATCTGGTTGCAGCTTGGCTTTCCTTCAGGCTCATACCATCGAGAGACCTGCTCAACAATACAGAATGCATGGATAGATAGATAGAGGAAAACAATGTCTGATTTAAGACCAAAAACATTAGTGGTTGCAAGAAATCAGAAATCAGGGTCACATCTGAGTAAAAAGCAGTAGGGTATTGATGAAGGAGCTGATTAAAGCTATGGTCCTCAAGAGGAACCACTCGCTATATCTAAAATAAAGGGGAAAAAAACCTTTCAATGCTCACTCACTCAATCACTGTTTCAGCTCTAAAACTCAAGAGTAAGAGAGAGGACATAACTCATAACACACTGCGTACAGTGATAGGTCGTTCGCTCAGTCTCAGTGGCATCAGACATTGAAAGCATCACATTCCAACACCGGTATAAACAGCACAATTTAACTTTCCTTTTCTAAGGGTTGACATATGACAAATGTACAGGACTCATTTAGATTTTTTTTAATGTTATTGCTTTACAATAAAATGCATAATGGATACGCCCATTATAACAAGACAATACATTCATCGAAGTTAAACATCATCATTAATGGAATTTAAGTTTACAATAACTTAATACATATTCTTTTATGTGTAATAGTTTTTATTTTTAAATAGAGACACAAATCCCGCATCATGTCAAGCTCACAGTGCATAGGGTCACTTCATTCATATTTACTGTAACTTTACCTTCATGTTCCAGTTATATCTCATATGACTCGCGTGTACATATTGTGCGCTTGTTTTTTTTGTTTTTTTTCTCGTACACAGTCTTAAATATGTACACACAACACATTCTACTTTTTGAAAATGTATTCATGTATTTACGAATTGTGTGGCAATACATTGTGTGCGTAACTACAGGAGAGCATCAAAAGGATATATGGAGACTCTTACAGATCCAAGCACACCAAAAACTAATACTTTATTTTCAGTCTCCACAGAGTAACTAAATTCTTTGCTCTCAAATATGTACTTAAAAAAAAAGTTTTATTTTTCCAAAACAAATAGTCAAAGACAGCTGAGAATTCAGCATCATCATCTGTAAAGTATAGAAAATGGCACGAGAGAATTTGTTTCCCTGTCCATGAAATATAACCCCTATACAAGCTGCCATTTAAACAAACAATGTCCTAAAGCGAGGGAAATCTGAGTCCTTCAGAAAAAAAAAAGAAAAGAAAAAATGTAAATGTATTCCAACAGTGTTTGTGTGTGTGAGGTCACGTCTTCCCATTCATGGTTAGCAGCTTCCAAAAATAAAAAAATAAAAAAAATAAATATCTTGCAGTCTCATCATGTCCAGACACATATTCAAGTCGTTCACAAATGGGAAAGATGAGAAATATAATGCCCGTCCCCTGCTTGCATAGTGCCCCCTTCTGTCCCCTTCTCATTCTTACTAAATAGCTAATAAAATCCTGGTGAAGAGCAGTTCAGGTTTGTCCTTCATGCGAAGACGTGAAAGCGCTGCTCATGTTGAGATTGCATATTTTAGCAGCAACCCTCACACAGAAATTAGACATGCGTTTCAAATGACACGGATTTGTCATGTCGTGATTTTGCAATATGGGTGTCATGAGCTTTTTTTTTATTTTTTTTTTTTACTGCTGCTGGTTTGAGTTTGGTTAAGGATCACCAAACTGTCCCATCATGTACTGTGGATGGAGATGGGATATGTTTTCGGTAGCTGGGCGCAAACAGTCATCAGCAGGACAGCTTGTCTTCATCATTGGCTTTCTTTTTGTGTACGTCACATGGTACATGGATGAGAGAGGACTTGCTTAGATGCTTTTTTTTTCATTAAAGTGCAAATATCTACATGTAGAGTTGTTTAAAAAAATTTTTTAACCCATATCTGCAAGATGGAAATAAGGATCAGGATCCAACTTGGGATCCTCTGCCTCCTGCTCGAAACACACACTCACAGCAATGATGCACAGATCTCACTGCACAATATGTAAAGAAAATTCCTTCAGATTGTGACCCCCCCAAAAAAAGTTAGATGACATGCTGTTTTTTTTTTAATTAAACTAAAAAGTCTTTCCATTCCTCTAATTACTTAGCTTGAATAAGAACCTTTCATCTTTACAATACACGGCACGTAACCAAAGTGTGATCCAGTTCTTATCCTGCTGTTTTTCTACACACTCTCTTTCTCTCCCTCTCTTAGATTTTGCATTCTTATTACAAAAAATGTTCGACATGACAAAAAAAAATTCACGAAATAGAAAAGCATACACATTTGTCAGTCACAGTGCAATGAGTACAGTAGTTAGAAATAAATAAATTAAATATCATCAATAAATAAATAAAGAAAAGATTAAGCATTGTAGAACAAGGGGGAAAAAAGGTAGGAGAAAGCCAACACAATCCACATTTGACAAATCCACTCTGCAACGTGAAAGATGTCTTTTTTTTCTTCTTCTTTTTTTAAAATAAAGAATAAAAGAGCTGCCAACAAGAAGATCCTCCTCTTGGATCAAGGAGAGAGCTTTTTCATGGTAGAGGGCTTGTGTTATCGTTTGATAACAGTATGGCGAGGCAAGCTCCTGGTCACCACGGAAACACCAAACACTTTGTTGACTGCTGCCATTGAGAGAACATCTGTAACTTACTTTATGATAAACATCACCATCCTGGTCCACTTTGAGGTAATGGTGGTTTTAACACTACAGTGGAAGACCAGCAGCTATTGAAAGAAGAGAAACACAGAGATAGAAGAAGAAGGAGTGAGAGGATGAGAGAGAAATTACATGGGATGGAAGGTGACTATTGGCAAGATGTGAAGGATTGCGTGGAATTCTAATGGTCCTCCTGACACATGGGCAGGTTGACGAAAGTGAACACGTTGTACTCGATCAAGATGGAGAAGCAGAGGAAGATGGCGTACAGGACCAGGACGTACACACCCAGCTTGAAGTCCAACTTCCACTTGTTGATGTGGATGCCCAGGATCTAAACAAACAATAGTCAGATAAAAACAGAAATGAACTCTTCACTCTTAAAATGCACCTAGGCTAGTTTCACACTTTTCCACGAACAGCACGGCCCAAAATGTTTTGTTCCTCTAATATCACAGCGAATTGTGCAAACGCTAAGAATTACAATTAAAGTTACATGCAGTATTGTGGAATTTTCACATGACAAAAAAGTTCTGTTACACATACAGGGAAATAGGAAATGGAAAACGTATCAAAATGAACGTTAAAAAAAACAAAAAAGAATTTGGTCCTCCTGTTTGGTCAGGAGGTATACACTGCAAAGAGTTAAAGTACAGAACAAATGGCAATCATCTACAGGTACATTTTCCACAATTACCTACAGTATAATATAGTACCTTATTTTCCTAATTTTATGAAGTACATGGTACCTTAAGGCTGCTAAAATATATATTCATTCATTCATTCATTTTCTATACCGCTTTATCCTTCTATTCAGGGTCGCGGGGGGGGGCCTGGAGCCTATCCCAGGAGGCATCGGGCACAAGGCAGGGTACACCCTGGACAGGGTGCCAATCCATTGCAGGACACACACATACACACATTCACACACCCATTCACACACTACGGTCAATTTGGGAACGCCAATTAGCCTAACCTGCATATCTGGACTGTGGGAGGAAACCGGAGTTATGTTGTGCATTTACAGTATTGTTGGAGATGGTTCTCTCTATGGAGGAAAAAGTATTCATATTTGGGTATTATTTCAGCTCATACGGGGGTCAAGGTTTAAAAAAGGTGGCAGAACAATTCCTTCCCATTACTTTTCCATTCCCCCAATCTAACACCACCTGATGCCTACTTGTGGGGAACGTTAAAGGGGAGTGCGTTCAAGTGTGAGGATCCACCAAAAACTGTGCCTGCATTACACGACCAAATAGTCTCCCTTTGAAGGAGTCTGCAAGATAATACCTCAGGTGACAAGATAATACTGTTCGTCCATCATTTCAGTACTGTATATTTTGCCGCGTACTGTACAGTATAAGCCTTTGATTATGCGGGTCATAATAAAAGTGCAAGCAAAACACAAGGGCCGTTCAAGTCAAACCGGGAGTTTTGATTGTACAGAATATCAGAACACAATTATGAAAGTAAAACTTGATGGATACCATCAAGGTAGAAAGTTTTCTCAGTACGCTCGAGCCATGATCGGACTCGGTTTGTTTCATGTCTGAAACACTCACTCAAAGCTAATAAACTCCATTTACTGTTTACATGTTCACTCGTGGACACCAAGACAACTTCAAGTGTCAATGAAAGAAGCTTTCCAGTCAAGTCAGCAAAACAACACTGTTCTGGTTTATTTGTCAGTTTTGTGTGTGTGTGTATGTGTTTGGAGAATCACACCCACAGTGAGAGCGACGGAGCCGAGCAGCAGCACGACGGAATACACTAACCCTCGGCTGTTTATCATCACCTGAATGAGAGAGCAGAAAAACACCAAGGTTAAAACACTTTATCAACAGCAAACAGTCTACTGAGAGTGTAAAAACAGTGTTTGTGCATAAAGTTTATTTTAGGCAGGTCCAGGACCTCGAACCAGAATAAAAATTGAAGTTAAATAATTTCTAATAAATCATATGCATGAGTTAATGTATCCCTTTATCTTCAGTAAGTGTTTCCTTCTGCTCAGGGTCATGATGGATTTGGAGTCTATCAGAAAGACCTGGGTGCATGCTGGGAACGCAGGCTGGATATCAGGGCACCACACGTACACGCGTGATGGGATTCATTTCGCATACGTTCATTTACACTTGGGGCAATTTATAGCAGATCTTAAATATTACATTTATCTTAACTCTATCATAAATATTATGTTCACCTACTGCTGTGGTGATTATGAGGTTGGAGGGAACTCAAAAATGCGGAGGAAACACACAGAGAATATGTATTATCTTGGTATTTATAATATCTATAAATAAAATAAGTCTGACTGTAATTAATACTGATCATTAGTCATGTACAAAACAATAACAGAAAGAAATCGATGAGCAGATTTTGCGAACCACTGCACTATAAAAGGAACAAACAGAAATTTGTGAGTTTTCCTTTTTTCAAAATTATTCTAGCCATGCCTCATTTCCTCTACATCATATTTTCAGGAAGATGCCAGAGCAAAAGAAGTGAATCCTTTACATCGGGATCTTTTGCATTGTTCACTGAGACGAAAATATAGAGGGTTTTTAAATTAATATGAAAAGATATCCTAACGCAGTGGGACAGAACATTGCTTAGCGTTGAGCATAGTGGCTCTATAAAAAAAAACACCATATTCTAATATCAGCCCAAAAGCTGTACCACATTACAGTTAATGACCCAAGACCGGTTTAAGCTATCACAAAGTGGAAGATTTTACCACTGAGCCATAGCTGATGGCCATCGTCTGCAGAGCCCATGGCAATCCGAGCCCCACCAGGATGTCAAACACATTACTGCCGATGCTGTTAGACACAGCCATGTCGCCCAGACCTGTAGCACAAATGCACACAATCATACACACACACACACACACACACACACACATTGACAATCAGTCATAACAGCCTGCACAGCCATATAAAAGGGCCTATGTGCTTAACGACAAAAATGTGATCCATCACATCAGGTATTAAGTCAGATTTTGGG
>JAOTQY010000008.1:19672285-19693993 GCA_026413445.1 Dolichallabes microphthalmus
TACGGGCAATTTGGAATGTCAATTAACCTAACCTACATGTCTTTGGACTGTGGGAGGAAACCGGAGTACCCGGAGGCAACCCACCAAGCACGGGGAGAACATGCAAACTCCATGCACACAGAGACGGGAATCGAGCCCTGACCATCATTTCTCTAGGTATATCTCCATTTGGAGCCTACAGCTGCCACCTCCATTATGGCTCAGCTCTGCAGTCAGCATTATGAAGACTAAGAGGATTAGCTCATGGACAGTTTCTGGCTGTCCCAGTCAATTATCCAAATGAAAGCCCGGACCTCACATCAAACTGATTTTTGTATCTCTGTCACAGGAAGTAGAAAGACATAGTGAATCTGTGCTGTTTCAGGGGGGCACAATTGTGGATTATAGAAGAGCCTTTACAGGATAATGCCTCTCTAGTGCAAAATGCCATTAAACAACACCTGAGAGAGGAAAATAGTTCATCTCTGTCAGACACAATCACACTTGAGCGCGTACGAGCACACACACATACGCAATAATATGACAATATCCAAATCTTAAATGATGCCAAAATACATTGTGTTTTATATTTGCAGAAAATACAAAATGAAAAAAAAAAACATGAGGACTTCCTCATGCACCACAAATGCATGCACTCTGGCTCAATGGTTCATAGGTCCATAGGCTGCATGGCTTGGGAGGACACAGGTTCAAACACCACAACCAAGTTACCCCTGTTGGGCAAGGCCCTTAACCCTCAGCTGCTCAGATGTATAATGAGATAAAAATTTAAGTTGCTCTGGATAAGGGCGCCTGCCACATGCCTTAATGTAAATGCATGCAAAACCTATGCAGTTAATGACTCACTGAAATCTGGACCCCATAGGTATCACCAAATGCTAAGCTTGCTGCTTTAAGCTGCCTTAAGGTGATTCCTTCCTTTATCCAGTAATTGAAAAGCATGCTCAGCTGAGTTGAGGGCAGGTGACTGGTTCAGCCCTTGAAGATAATTCTATTTCTCTTTCTGCATTTAAAAGTGCTTGGGATACTTTCAAGGTAAAATTTGGGTCATTATCCAGCTTTATTTTCCATTGCTGTCTTATCAGTTTTGGGGCACTTGACTGAATGTGAGCAGAAAGTAGAGTGCTATATATTTCACAATTCATCATGCTACTTCTATTAGCAGTTACATCATGAATAAACACCAGTGGCCCACTTCTATGGCAGCCATACATGCTCATGCATGTTCTCAACTTGGCTAGCTGTTGTGAAGTTGGGGTTGTTATTCACCAACTAAAGTATCCTGCAGTCATCCATTATGCTGTTTTCACTTGCCCATCCAGTGCATTCTTTCCTTTTTAAGAAAGTGGGATTCCTGTTACTGTATTGGCCAGTTACTGGCCAAGTTTCACCTGTCTATGTGATAGGTCCTCTTGCATGGATACACCATTGGACTGCATATTAACAGTTCCCATTAACAGTTATCAAATGCAAATTAAACACGTGAAACCAATGCCAGTCCTTTAATCTACTTTGTCATCACTGGCCATCAATCTGCTTTAGGCAATTATCTGATTACTTTTAAGATGTCATGTTGCACAATTTTTTTTAATCTCTCCTGACAATCAAAGGATTTTTCTAAACCTACAGGGTGTCTCAAAACATTTGACATTATTTGAAATACGAATATGTGAAAGACTTATTTCTTTATCAAAATTTGAACAACATATTTAAACAAATGTTGATTTTATAACTGTTTTTAACAAGGCCTCACAAATGTTCAATATATGCACCGCCTGTAACACGACACACGTCAAGTCAGAAGACCAGCTCCAACACATTAACTTTCGGGAAGTCCCTCATGTCCTCAACTGTAGCATCAGGATGTTCTTCCCCCCCAAATGCGAACATTAAGCTTGTTGGCTTTGCCATTCGTATGAAATGTCGACTCATCACTAAAAACAAGATGCTTTTCGAAGTCAAGTTTCTGTTGCATAGAAACACAGAATTAAATGTAAAACATTAAACTTTAATTAAAATTTGAGATCATTTTGAGTGAGAATTGACTATGTTGTTAGATTAATAAATGTTACATTTTTGGACACACCCTGTATTTTACTGGAAGTAAACGAAACATTTAATTTTGCCATTTTCTGGATCAGCACAACTTGTGTTATAACCCACCTGTTTAAGGAATAACGTGCTGCTCCCTGGTTGTTTTGTTCCACTGATACATGAATGAGCAGTAGAAGTGTTCCTATGAAGTGTATGGTGGGTATATAGGTTGGAAGTCGACATGATCGCCTGTGTTTTGTCAGAGCTCACTTTAGTTCTTATCCGAGTACTCTGGATTTACAAACGTTACAGTTTCAGTCCTTTGGTTCTTTATCTTTTGGTGCTTACCCTTTTGAAACATGTGCAAAACTGGGCTTCTAAGCTGGTGAACACAGAGTTCACTAGATTTTTTTCTTGTAAAAATACACAGGCAGCCCTGTCGTAAAGAAGCAAACTCACACTCGTTACAGAAAGACATGCCTGTTGCTTTAAACCACATGCTGAGTATGTAACAGTCATGAAAGCCTGTAGTGTGTTCTGTTCTCATGTGCTGTTTGTGCGGTTTAGTGGTAGTGCAAGAATATGAGGTTTCTAAAATACACACTAACCCATGGTCAAATGGTGACACTGGGAAAATGGCTCCATCTGGTGTGTGGATACAAACTGAGAGCAAAAGATAATTCATATCATAATTTTATATCATGAAACAAGAAAAGATAAAAAATAAAATAAAATACAAATAATTCCTCCATAAACAAAAATTCTCAAAATATTTTTGACATCATGCTCTGAGTTTAGGACAGATCTCAGAACCTGTATTATCTTAATGAGCATGCTCAAAGTGAGAGACTCAGGTTAGAGCATCTGGTACACAGCACAGATAAACAAGAAATAAACACAAAGACTACAAAAATAAGGAATAAGGACATGTAGGTCCCAGTAGAACAGATTTGAGCCGAAGAGCATCTCTACACCACGGCATACTGCTGATACAGCAGCTCCCGAATCCTGTAGTAATCCTCACACATGCAGCCCTCCAGCCCGATCCGGCCTGCTTCCGTCTGTGTTACAGAGAAAGAAAGACAGAAACGACAATAGAAAGAAAAAAGAAAAACACAAAAAAGAGAACAAGCGGGACAACATAAGAAGACAAAAGATAGCAAGAAAGAGCAATAGATAGTGTAAGCAAATAGACAAAGATCCAGAAAACAAAATAGAGATACAAACAGAATGAATGAGAAAGAATAAATAAAAAATAGAACAAGAACGAGAGAAAGCAACGCACGGGATGAGATTAAGAACAAAATTTGCAAAATGTAAGAGAGATCACAGGATCTTTTTCATAAACTCCCTCATAACGGGAGTTTTTTTACTTTTTAAAGTGTTATTAGAGAATGAAGGGACGAGTTTAAATAAGGGGCCCTTATGTGCTATATATATGCGGTGTTTGGTAAAATTGTAAACAATTTAAAGATGACTACCACCACAAGAAGGGCTGAATGAACAAATACTAAATATACAAAAAACTAATTACATAAAACCAGTCCCTCGTTAACAGTAAATATAGTAACAACCTGATGAAAGAAAGTCAGCTGAGCGCTAATATTGAGGAAGAAGATGAAGGTGGAAGAGGAGACTTACCCTGCGCACAGCCACCATGTTATTACAGACCAGCACTCCGCCCACAAACTCCGCCTGGATCCCCTCACGCAGAAGAACCTGCTTAAAGTCTGAGAGTCTTGGCTCGTTAATGAATACAGCCTGGTGACCCGGAGCCTGAGAATACACACACACACACAACGGAATGCATTAATCCAGCCTGTCTTGCATTACACAAGCACAAAGTTAAACATTTGACCACTGTTTGAGAAAACGGCTTCTATCACAATCTGAATCTGAACTGCCACTTTCAGATTAACGCATTCAAAACCTAGATATTCATTACTCATCATCTCAGTTAATTCTGACTACTTGAACAATCACATCCACTGTCACGGACTATGCATGTTCACTCACTTCAGTAGTGGGGAGCGGCTCCAGTGTAGGAATGACATCACTCTCCTCCGAGATCTCCTTCTCGTCCTCTCCGAACAGTGTCTTCATGGCCCGCTGTGTTGCTACATTGCTGGGCTCAGCCATGAGGTCGGGGGTCACATCCATGGTGATCTCTCCGTCCTCTGTCTCCTCCTTGGTGTCCCCATCCTCGGGCAGCACGCCCGTGTCCACCTTCACCACTCGCATGTCCAGCACGCCATCGATCCAAGCCAGCTCTGTGTCTTTGGCCTTGCAGAACTGCAGAGAGCTAACTAACGAGTCCTTCAGTCTGACCTACAGAAAAAGAAAAATATACATGAATAGTCAAAAACTGCACTGTGAAGGTCCATGCAATATAGTTTAAAATAATAAAAAGGATTAGAACTAAATGACAACATAAAAATATTCAACAAAACCCGAAAGATAAACGGACGGATGAAAACACTGCACCAATGTCAATTTAATTAGCTTATTTAAGAACTGCAGGGGTGCAGAGGGAATTAGGAATCTTCAACATTACCAATCTACCAAACACTCAAAATCAAATTTATCACAGTAGGCTTTGTTTGATAGGTTTGTTTTTCTCCTCTGAATCATCTAATAAAAACAGAATCCCATGGTTTTGATAAATCTTAGATACTGTAAAGATGCATTAATTATTTTTATTTTGCAATTTCTGAAAAAGTCAATATATCCGGTCTAGCACTACCAACCATGCCATGGTCAAAGACACCGATTTCATACTTGTTCCCATATGATTTTATGCATTGTGCTGCTGGCACTTGATTGGCTTATTGGATAATCACTTAAATGAGCAGGTGTTCCTATACAAGCAGCCAAGAATATTTATTTTATTAAAATCAAAATATATTTAAATATATTCATTTAGATGGATGAATGGATGGACCAAATTTATAATTCAGTTCTCAAAATTCTCATTACCTGGTAGATGTGTGTTTCGCTGGTTGCATCCACAGTCTCTTGCAGTTTGGGTGTATAGACTTTGATATCTTTACCACTGAAGGCCTTGCAGGACTCGGCCAGGTCCTGACTAACTTCTGGAGGTCCATGTACAATAACCAGCTGCCGAGGCTTCATCTGGTTTATAATCTTCTTAATGGAGTCTCCATCTGAACGGCCCTCGTAGTCTATGTAAGTGACTCGAGATCTGGTGGTAGAAGACTGAACAGGTTACTGAAATGCCTTACAGCATTATCAGGAAAAGTTGTGGTGTGTGAAATGCTACCAATCTTCTACAGACACCTCAAACTGTGATTATGATCAATAATTATATATATATATAGTTTGATACATGCAAAAGGAGAGGTCCCCCTGTCAAACTCTATATTTAGGGGAATAATGTGGTCAGCCATTTAATAGGTAAGAATTGTTATGGCTTGAAAACCTGACAGCAAAATAAGCAAGTATTTGAGTGTTTGAGAACTCCAGTAGAGTATATCCTCATAACTCAGAATAATGGCTACAATAAAGTCAGCAATATCCATCATCGTTTCATTCTCTCTTGAAAGAGGAACAGGGGAATTCCAAAAACTGGCAACAGGGGGAAAAGCTTGAGAGCATCTTAACTTAATGCAAGAATCAAAGACCTGTTGCATGAAAAATTACTGCAGAGATGAGCATTAAGAAGACAATGATTATGACACCCTTGAGGTAGAACATCAAACAGAAAATGATGGTCACTTAAAATGACGATGAATAGTATAGAGTGTGAGATAGAGGAATAAAGCTATTAAAGCTAATAAAAGCTATAATGTGACTAACAAACGTGGCTAATTTAAAGGTTTTGTGGAAATTGGGGGAAAATACTTATGCAATCACATTTTTTTGAATTGGTAAATAATTTCATTTTACTTTTAATTTTCATTTTGGTCAAACTTCGGTAACGTAACCTGTTATATATAAGGAATCTGAAAGCTCTGAAAGAGCACATCAAAAAGAAAACGGAGGGGTAGCAACCTGATTTCTAGGGTCTCTTTAATGGAGATGCACTTGGTGGGGACATCAGAAAGGTCCTGTTCCATGGGCTCGTCTCCGTTAGCCAGGCCTGACTCCAGCTTACTCTTCTCCTCTTCTGTGGCCTGCAGCTCAGGAACCAGGAAATCCTCAGGCCTGGAAAGCATCATATCCAAAACATGGTTATTAAATGTATTACAAAGCAGACACAGAGAATAATAATAATAAAAAAGCATAATTTACACAATAGGAATTATAACAAAAAGAGACAACTGACCTAATGATCTCTCCGTACTCGTCCCACTTAATCCTCTCCTCATGAACAGGAAACATAGGGTATGTCTTTCTGGCCTGTTTGAAGAAGCCTCCCTTGCGCCCTCCTTCACCTTTCATCATCAGATCGTGATGTTTTGTCTTGACTGCGGCTGGCTGCTCCAGATCATCGTCCATATCACTCTCATCGCTCGAGTCCACGTCCACCCTGAGAATTTAGAAAGTGCTTAACCCTTTGATTTATGATCTAATTTGATAATGAACTGTGAACATGAAGGCTGTTAATAATCTGGTTCATAGCTGGGTTACTCACTCTTTCGCTTGCTCCAGTTTTTTAGCAGTTTCTTTCTTTATTTTCTCTTTTTCCAGATACTCCTCCAGTTCCTTGCCTTCAAGCTTGATCCTTTTTCTTATCTGGTGTAAAAACAAAAACGGAATAAACGAACCAATCAATAGTCTGTTGCTCTTTGGTAGTCTTACTGTTAACAGCATATGAAAAGAAAGCTTCTTGTCTCAAATACTACACTGATAAAAACTGAGGCTTTAGATATCGTTATAATATTAATCTTTTGAAAATTTACCTCTAAATCTATCATCTTCTCTCCCGGATGGTCTATGAGATAGCGTGCCAGTGTGCCCGGTGTGGTGCGATACGTCAGGATGATTGAGTTTTTGGAGTCCTGGCACCACTGGATAAAAAGCTCTCGTGAGAAACCAGACTCCAGATCAGGCTGGCTGCAAAGCACCACTTTGGGACTTGGCACTCGTGCCAAATCTGCTAAACTGTGGCACAAAGACAGGTGACGGAACTGGAACGGGTTGTTTCTCTTGTCTTCGAAGCATCGCATCAGCTTGTCACTCATCCACTCCACCTAAGGGTAAATACACACTGCGGGTGAGATTTACAGACAGCACTGAAACCCATCTTCATTATGTGACCCTACGCATTCAGGTTGATCATCTGCACTGGATATCCCATTACAAAGAGTGCGCTTTGAGTCTGATTTCTTTAAAAATGGTAAATATAATAAAAAACAAGCTTCATGGTGAATTTAGTATTAATCTTGAGATTAGATTGTAGTGTTAGTATATATGGTTTTGTGGATCTGCCCAAGTCACACCCTGGCTACTACCATGGAATAGTTTTCCCCCCACTCCTGTGCTTGACTACCTGAGACTTGGAGAACTCCACCACATTGTAGCTAACATTGTTCAGCAAGGCGAGTGAGTAAACGCCCAGTCCTGCGTCCTTTGTCCTCCAGATCTGATCCAGCAGCTGAGCAAGCTCCAGCACACGGCCTGCTGTATCCACTGCGATCAGCACATTGCCGTCATTACGCAGCGTTTCCATGATGTTCGCTAGAAGGGGAAGAGCGTAAAAATGTGCTGCTGAGCACTGAAATACAGCAGACTACCTGAAAGGAACTGCAATAAACGCAAAGTGAAAAGGACATATTGTCTATGAGAATTTATTTAAATGGTTTTCGAACACAGTTGTTTCAATTTTAATATGATTAGTTAATTAATTTTCTAAAACAGTAGCTCTGATAATGCTGACTGTAACTGCACAACAATGTCCTAATTCGGATACGTTATTATTTCAGTAGTACACACTCACAGGGACACACCATTAAATCTAATGCTAGTAATAAACAGATTTAAAAAAATGTCTAATTGCCCATATGGCGAAGTTTTCTGTAAGGAATGTATTCATTGCAGGAGTCTCAAGCACCTGTGCATGTTCACCAACTTGCATGTTAGATCCTTTTATTATGTATTTCTTTGCAAAACTAATACCTATGTATAAAAAGAATAAAACTTTTGTGCTAATAATCCACATTTATTTGCACAAGAATGTTGAGTGAGGACTCACTCAGGAGCTGCTCATCACGCTGTTTCCTGCGAGGCTGAACGTAAGTGGCATTGATGGAGTCAGTGATGAGCAGGGAGGGGCGATTGATTGCCTCAAGGGAACAGCCATTCAGGTGACTACAAGATCAAGCAAAAAGAGGTTTATTTCATAATATGAAACCCTATTTAAAAAGTCTTACACTTTTGAGACATATGCTTACATTTCTCGCTTGTGGTTGAAATCCACAGCATAAATAATCTCCTCTTCTCCATCCTTTACGATTTTCCAAATGGTCCCACCGAGCATGTGACCCGCAGGGAGAGGAGTGATAGACAAACCATGTCCTTTACCTGTTAGGAATAAAAAACAGAAAAGGTATAAACCAGTTGTTCCCCCAGTGACTGAAATAAGATTTATTTGTTTAGCTTGTTCAGCCATGACTGGTGCAATCACTGTGACACAAGCCAAACATGGGTGTCTGTGCTGTATTCATGCCCTGTAAGGCTGTGAGCACAGCAGGTAAAAAAAGATGTGAGAGTCTTGTGTCTCATAGGGAGCACGATCCAGCTTTCATAGTCTATGCTGAAATTTTGTTTTCAAAATTTTGTGATTTATTTTCTACATTCTACAACAATATAGAGGATTTCAAAAGTATAAAATAACACAAATGAAATTAGGTAATTACAACAACAACAAGTCAGTTGTTATTTTATGCCTTTCTGGAATAGTTCTAGTGCATTTGCAAAACCCATCAAGCACCATGATGAAACTGGCTCTCATGGCTCTCGGATTAGAGCAGTTATGAAGGCCTTACAGAGCATGAGCAGCAGATACATCTCAACATTAACTGTTCAAAGGAGATTATTGCAGATTTTGGACGCCTTCAGCACTGCTTTAAAATTTAGAAAGAAATTTAAAAAAAGAACGCCCAAGGAGTTAGAAAGTGATCCAAAACTTCTGAGCAGTAGTTTACATGTAGTTGAATCTTCAGTTAAAAGCTACAAAAATATCTGTGTATGATGTCAATAATAGTTCTTCAGTATCGGGCAAGAAAATTGCAATTAGTTGCACTGCTAGTGTAAACTACTGTACTGCTTCTTTTATTGACTATTGACTGAGAAATATTGAGTTTGTTTCCCATTCAACTACAGACACATTGGGCCATCAACAGTTAGATGTTTATAGATTTGTAGAACAAATTTATTTTAATTGGTTGATGACCTGAATTTAACAGGTTGATGAACTGACGAGTAATGATTTTTTTGGAATATAAATGTAAAGTGAGCTGGACCTTCAAGGATCAGTGGCTGCAAACTGTATGATTAATACTGTACACTGCAGACATTTATGATGGTGTTGCTTGTATTTGTGTATATGATGTAAAATTCATTAGCACATTCTTTGTGAAGGACCCATGCAGATTGCCTTTACCTTTTAAATTCACAATCTGGGAGTATTTCAACTGCTGGATTTTATCGAAAGCTGAGTCCACATCATCCAGCGTGAATAGGCTGAAGTTCTCAGTGTTGTGACGAGACTGTGAGAAGCGGACGTAACATCAGAACCAATACACTCTGTGGCACTCGATTAATACATCAGAACATAATTTTATTTATTAATTTTTTGCTTAAACCCTTCGCACACAACTTTACGTTCATACCTGATACAGGTCGTACATGAACATCTGGCCCATCTTATACACAGGGATGGTGGCGTAGATGGCACAATTGAGACCCAGTTTGCCAACAGCATAGGGCAAAGCGCCGAGATGAAGTGGATCCGGGTGGGACAGAAGTACCGCATCGACCTGATGGACATATCTGAAACAGACAGAGAACAAGATTAAAATACAAATGAGGCTAAAAAAAAAAAAGAAAAAAAAAAGGAAAAATTAAGTCTGTATTCCCCAACAATGCTGTTTTCATTACTTTTATCCTAGATTTCTGATTTACATGCCTGGAAAATTGTATGTGAGAAAAGAAATACATGATTTTTTTTGTTTTGTTTGTTTTTACGGGCTGACAACAAATTCTGACTGGAAACACTGGTTTGTGTTATTTGGACACTTTGTCATAGCGTCCTCACGAAACAAACACAGATTCAGTTCCAGTCCATCACCCTACATACACACCATAATCCCCCACACCTAGAGCAGTATAGTGCAGCCAATTCACATACTGGCATATTTTTGGGAAATATGAGGAAACGTGTACACACAAGAAAACTAAGACTGCGATTCTGAAGCTCTGAGACATTAATACTTGGGCCATAATTCCAAAATTGCATTTCTTATTAGTTTTCCCATACATACCTTTTCATAGCATCTATGATGTCCATGGAGAAGCTCTCGTCCCAGCCGCAGTCGAGCAGAAAGCGGAACTCGTCCACCTGTAACAGGTAGCAGAGAGCAGACTCCTCCTGCACCCCGGACACAGCCGTCAACTTGATGATGGACGTCATCTTCAACACAGTGATCTACAGCACCTAGAACAAGGACAGAAGTTAAATGGCATTTTGGCACACGTATCTAACCACCTTTATTTTAACCACATTATACATATAATATTATTATTTTATCATTATCTCTAAACACAGATGTGATGACTTTGAGGATGCAATTCAGTAAAAGCTAAACACAGTGAAACTACAGTGTTCTGTAGCCAGCTATGTTAGAGAGATAGTGTTAAAAGTGTACTAAACTAAATAAAAAATAACCTATGTTACATATGTTCCCAAAGGATTAGTTTGCATTGTCACATGTACCCAATTTTCATAATAAAATAAAATAAATTTAAACAACTGGCTCGAATCGTCAAAACCTTTAAATGTGACTCCTGCTAAAACGCAATAGTTTGTTTCTAAACTGACTATTACATTCTGTTTACCAGCTCAACAACTAACCAGTTTGGAAATCAACTCCAGCGCAGCTAACAAAAGGTAGCAATCTAGCTAGCTGGACTTATACATAAATAACAATTAAACAATATCCATTGATAGTAGCATACCGGATAGCGTGCTAAATTAAACGTGGTGATTTCGCATAAACGTACGTCCCGAGAAATGTTTACTATTTTGATAAACATGATTGTTTATTCACATTTTTGTTTTGGAGCCATACGGCTCACACTTTTCTGTGTGTCAGCCATTTTGTGGCTGAATCCTAAATGGAGTTCTGATACGCATATATTACCCTACGTAGGGTGGGAAAGTTAGTTTGGCTATACCCTAGGTAGTGCGCGTGTGTGTAGAAAGCAGCTAGCGGTTTGGGATTCTGCTCGGGTGCTGTTGCCGCTACAGGACGGCGTCAGAGGGATGTACCATTATATTTCACAGGGATGCTTTTAATTTCAAAAGGCACTTCAAACTTTAAACGAGACGGTAACTATAATAATTTATAATAGTTAAAAACATTTCTGGTTCATTACAATGACCGAAGTTATTACTAAGTAAGTTCATCTTACTTATTAACTCCTACTATCTTACACAGTTGGTATGGTCCAACGACCTCCGCTAGAGCAGCCTGATAGCAGCTAGGGAAGCTAAACAACGGTAAGTTAAAAATAAACTATTATAGCAATGTATGAATAAATAAATTACTAGAATTTGACTGTTTTATTATCGGTATTTGCTAGATATTAAGCGTGTTTATTAAATTTGCAAGCAAATTAGATAATTTCTTCTCGGAAATTTAGCATTTAAGCTGAATTAGCCAAGTTGTTTGCTAACTAACATGCTTTTTTAAACTGGTCTGTCAGTGCTGGCTTTTTATTACAGCATATTTCCCGTTTCTGGGTTTTTAAGGAGTATTTTCTTCCATTTAGGCTAAAATGTAATCCCTTTGTTTGCGATTGCTGCTTTATTTAGGCAGTAAAGTAGCTAAGCTAATTGACGCTGACTCCAGGTTTTTTTTTTTTTTTTACACTGTACAGCTTTCAATTATTCTAATACGTATTTCAAGATCTCAGCAGGGGCTTGTTGTTGCGCTGATGGCTGTCAAACTAAATACATTGGAAAGGAAGCATGTACTAGAGTAAATAACTATAGACTGTCAAACAGGAGTAGTGTGCATGCATGTGTGGATGGAAAAAGCTGCGCCAACTCCAGATTTCTCATATGACAGAAACACATCTGTTACACAGTAACACAAAAACGCTGCTGACATTATTTATTTTCTCAGTATTGTATCTTAGGTGACTTAGGTGATTGAAGCTGTGCTGTCTTGATCAGATGGTCTGGGTTCGAACCCTGCCACCACCAGGTTGCCCCTGCTGGGCCCTTAACTCTACTGTATGCAAGCTTGTAAGGAGAAGCTTAGATATGCCATTCAGGTCATTTTATTGCCACATAACTTTGCTGAGCCTAGACCTGACCAACTGAAGAATCCCCAGATCATAACACTGCCTCCAGAGGCTTGTACAGTGGGCACTATGCATGATGGGTGCATTGCTTCATGCAGTTTCCCTCTAACCATTATACAAGCAGCGCTGGACTCATTAGACCACATGACCTTTTACATTGCAAAGTCCCAATCTTTATGCTGACTCACTCACTCAAGAACAAGTGTTATTCTTTTTTTTTATGTAGTGTAGTGTAGTTCCAATCCTGCGGGTTCTCGTCCATTTTGTCATGTAATAGTCTTACTTTCACTATTAAACAGTCATTGTTTCTAACTATTGTTTTTCACAATGCAACTCCAAGTGTTAAAGCGATCACCATTCCTGATAATTTGACATTCACAGCACTATTTTTCCAGGTCTTCACAATGTGGTCTTGACCCAATTCCAGAAATTTCAAATCTTAGTTATTTTTTTTTTCTTTACTTGATGCAGGCCAGTAACTTTAAAATGTGGACACTGATTGTATTTATTGTTCCAGGCATCATGGTGAACTTTGCAGCGATGGTTCGTGAGCACTGGGTGAATGTCCTGGTCCCACTGGGCTTTGTCATAGGTGTCTACCTCGACAGGTGGAACGATCAGAAACTGACCACGTTCAGGAACAAAAGCGCGTTATACAGCAGGTGAGGGTTTTTTTCCAGACATTGTTTGATTGCACTCACAAAATGGCTGAACTGTATAGTGTCATTGTTCTTTACACCTTGTATTAGTAATGCACAATCCAAAGTTATAGAGGTTACATCAGAGTGCAAATGCGGCTTAGGTCTGAGACCAGACAGTAATTGCATTTCAGTGTTGAACGACTGTAACACACTTGTACTCTACACTGAGATTCAGTTACCAGTGCAAGGTGTACAAGTTGTTTTAAACTAAACCTACATTGTACTTTGTCCTTTCAGAGAACTGAAGCCTGGTGAGGAGTACACCTGGAAATGAAACCTTCCTCCTTGTATTTATTGGACCTTCCGCTTGCTTGAATTCGTCTGTCATTCTCAAAACTGTAAATGAGTTGTCCGGAAAATTCTTGGTGTAAAATATAATAAAAAAATTTAAAAAAGTCTTTGTAGTATCTTCTTTTTGCTTATTGCCAAGTTACCTTTTGTGTTTCATTTCAATATGTGAACCTTACTGTGGAAAAGCATTTGAAAGAGATTTTGTAGCCATACCCATTCCTAGTGTATCGCTGTCTTTGTTTCATATGACTGTCAGCCCAAAAGCTGTATAAAAGCCCCACCCCCCCCTCACTGATGATTAGACTTGTCCAGGTAGCAAAACACTAGGAGATCATTGGTTTGTCTAACACTTTTTCACCACAGATAAATATTTGCTCAGGCATTTTAATTTCACAAAATTAATAACAAAACAAAGGCTTTCAGAAGTTACATTGTTTACTGCAAAGGTGTAAACATCAGTCAATTTTGACTTTGATTCCATTTGTTCCAAAACCAAGAAAAGTAGAAATTTTTATATTTTTATATATATCCATATCCATCCATCCTCCGGGTAATTAAAGTGGACAGATGAACTCGTCACTTGGTGATCAAAGGTTCAGATGTGTGGATCAGTCCTTTCGCAAACAGCATCTCTGCCAAGGATACCTGCGGAACCAGTCACACTGCTGATCAGGACAAGAACGTTAACAACGGTGACTTGATTTACATCACAAATTATGTACATTCATCTCATTAGTACAACATTCATCCTAACAGTAATTTTAAAAACATTAACAAGGTTTGATACTTTTATATTTACAGTGTGGTTTACAAAGTGACAGAGTTAAACTGAATTGGAAACTGAAAAGGAAAACTCAGATGGATGGCGATACGAAATGATGACATCATGCCATCTCTAATGCTGGAAGTTGAATTGCTGAGTGGCAAACAAAGGTGTTAAACAGCACTTGAATGACTTTCTTGAGGAGAATTTAAATGCATGTGGTCATTAGTTTCCATCAGGAATATGTTACCTTGTCTTCTGTAGAATCACAGGGTAAACTTGAGACCGGGATAAACTTCGGGTACGAGTGGATCAGGACCTCCACAGCATCTGTTTGCTACAGAGGACAAGCCCATCTAAATCTTAAGCTATATCTGATTAAATGAGCTTCGTGAGAAAAAGTACACTACAAACAAATGTATGTTACTCACTACAGCATGCTGCATTTACATACAGTAGGTTTTTACCCAGCTTGTACCTCTGCGTTTATCTCCATGCTTTTGCGCTCCTCTTTGTGATAAACTCTAGAGTTCTCGGTGGTGTAGTAAAGATGGACAGCCTCACCGTCGCTGCAGAGTCTGTGTAAAGTAGCACAGAGAGGAGGCTTTAAGCCAAATACAGTACCTCATGGAGCAATGAAAGGCCTTAAATTACAGAAGAGGAACTTTAATCAAATATTGTATAGATATTTAAACAATTCCAATCAAAATTTTAACAAACCACATGTCTATGCTCACAAAAGGGGTGTTAAACTATGCTAGATTGATGGCATAGTATTCTCAAGTGTGCACTCTGATACCTTAAGTGTGTATCTTGAAACCTGTATATAGTGCACTGGTTACATTATTTGAAAAATCATTTTAAAAGAAACACCATATGCTACTTTTCCAAGTAAAATGTACACACGAGGTGGTATCAAAAAGTTCCAAGATTCACGTGCCACAGATCTCGTCGCTTTCGCTGGAAGTTCTCCCGCAGACGCCTTAAAACCTGGCAGCAGAATTTGCTAATATGGTTTGGACCCTGGGGATGAATTCTCGATGCACAATGCCATGAATGTCGGACGTGAAGATGATGGGCTCTTCCACTGTGAAGACTACTTCATCTCAGGGTTGTACCCGTACACCCAAGTTTCGTCAACAGAAACAAAGGACAGGTAATGAATGGACATGGCATGCTGACAGAGTTCTTGGCAGACATTGACGCGATGTTCCTCCAGCTCCTGGATCAGCAGAGTGGGGATGAACTTGGCAGCAACACAGCACATGTTCAAATCACATGTGAGGATCGCCTGGACTGTTCCGTAACACAGACACACCAACAACAAGAGCAATGTCGTGGATTGTTAACCGACAAGCATCATGCACAAGTTGCCGAATGGTTTTCACATTTTCAGGGGATGAGCTTGTGGAAGTTCACATCGTCTCCTGTGATGTTCTTCTGCTCTTGAAGTGCGCATGTCAGTCAAAAAACCTTCAACGACTCTGCAGCATCGCCACAAACTTGCCGGATCATGTTTCCGTGGCGTATTTGTCCAGTTTCATGTTCGCTCTTTGTTCTAACTTACTGTCCATGATGAAATTGCGAACATGGTAACGCACGTGGTCAGAATACATGGGTAGTTGCACAGCTCCTGATATACACAGGACAATGTCTTTTGGCACACTGACTTATGAAGGTTGGTTCTCCCTGTGACTGTGAGTGCAGCATAGTGCTGCCATCTGTTGGCATATTACAGAACTATTCTCAAAACGTTTTGATACCACCTTGTACACAAGGTACACACACACAAAAAAAGAAAGATTTTGCTTCAGGTTATGACCCTAGTCGCAGGTAAAGGTACAGCATAATATAGTACAGTAACTGTTTATAACATCTCTACCAATCCCCTTCCTTTACTCTTTATCACATTATTCCTTTCCTAGACATAGCGCTTGGAGCACATTCTCTGGCATGAATAGAGAACACACCTGGCGATTCCTGAGCGGAGGAGTCTTATTTTAGTCTGAGGCTTGATGTGCGTGTTTGAATCCACAGCCTCTCCATCTTCGAATCTCACAGGAGCGCCGTACACGCTGCTCGCTTTCTCTGCTACACACACCCACACACAGCTGTCACCAATTAACATTAGACACCATCCTATTATATTTTAAGAGGTGTAATTTTCTGATGTTAAAATCTGATGAGTTAAAAATGCTTATTTTACAGAAGAGGGTGAATTTACAAATGCATTTGCTCACATACAGTGTTGTAGTGGAGGACCTTTAACTATAGATTTGCATCCTTAAACAAGCATGGCATATAGTTAAGCTTTCTGTTTCCAAATGAATCAGAATAATTAGAAAAATTACCACATTTTAAATTCAATATTAACTCACAAAATAATCATCTACTCCCTAAACACACAACATTAACTGGTTGACAGAAAGCAGTCTTAAGCCGGTTCCTTTTGGGAGGGATTAAAAGTCACTCTACATGGAATATCGGTTCTGAGATAAACGCATTGAGCAAATGCTGCAAAGTAATTAGGTTTATGCTATACTTTTAAAATATGAAAATGTATGTAAATAGTCCCAGTGTGTTATAAAAAGCCAAGAGAAAGCTCCCCGGTAAAGCATCTGCACGAGCTAACAATAGCACTAGAGGAGAAGGTCAGAGCAGTTACCTGGAGTTATCACAGGTGGCAGGCAGTCGTGCAGAAACTCGCATGCTTTCTGATCCACAGCAGCGTCCACTGGAGCATGGGATGCCAACTTCTTCATTAAACCCTCCATGTGGGACAAAAACCTGTCTCTCCGTGGATCTTCCTATTCACACATAAGATTGAAGTGGCATTCAGGAAGTAAAAAAAACCTAAATATTAACCTAAAAGATACAATTTAGACATTGGTGTTTTTTTAACCTCGGCAGCAACCTCATTTCCCCTCTCGTCTGTTCAGCATTCAGCATCACCAGTACACTAATCAATATGCATCATTTGCACATGTTTCTCAGTGGTGTATACCTATAAGGTTAACTGTTTTTTTTATGCTTGAATGGTTCATAGGTCACTGTAATGGCTTAACAAACTATTGTAATGGCTAAGAACTATTCTGAAACTGCTCAGGTACAGGAACTGGACTGAAAATGAGGGACAAAAAAGTCAAGGTTTCTTTAAAAATTCAAGAAAGCCTGGCTCTTTGGAAGCAAAATATGAACACATGACTTCCTTGGCTCAAGACTTTTTCACAGTGCTGTATATGGTGCATTAAAATAGACTACTGTACATGCTTAAAAAACATGGTACGAAAAAGAAATAAGTTTTTTGGAATATCAACAGATGTACAAGCAAAACTACATTACAGCTAAACTGCATCGTAAATACACTTTAACTACAAAATACTTTTTCTTTTTTAAAAGGTCATGAGCTTGGTGCTGTAAAAAGAAAGTTTTTAACTTTCAATGCTGGTGAGAAACAGTCATTGCTCACTCATGTGAATGCAGGGTGAATAGGAAGGGACACCTTATCAGAGTTCTGCACTCCCATGTAGGTGAGGTAGTCGAGAGGAAGTCCCTTTCTAAACTCCACATCCTCCTCCATCGCCATTTCCAAAGCCGCTGGCATCACCTGAGGAGCGATTGGAGAAGCCAAGACTTGTATGTTCAATAATCTCTGTAAGCAATTCTCAGACAGATGCAACACCACGTACCTTGAGCAGCAGATCGCCCCAGCTGTTCCTCTGGTACGAGGAGATGGTGATGTGCAGCGAGTGGGCGTCTGGGAGGCAGTTGCCTTGGTGAATAAACCCACGGGGGAGATATAGCAAATCACCCGCCTCCAGCGTCACGTCCAGTATGGGCTTTCCGATCTCAGACTGACTGAAATTAGCTGGAGATGAGGAGATAATTAAGGACGGTCATATTTGTTTAACAATTTCCGCATCTTTACAGTCGTGAGCAAGAAATGACTTACGGCTCGACACAAGCGGCAAGACGTCATCTTCAGACCTAGAGAAATCCAGAATTACATTTTACAATACTACAAAAGGATATCATCCTGAACAATGTTTATTTGTGAGATAACTGGTATGTTACCGTGGGTTATACACTCTCCAATGCTTCTTTCCCTCCAGCTGCACAATAAACGCTTCAATATCATCATAATGCGGTGCGAATCCTTGTGTTCCTGCTGGTGTTAAGTACCTTCATACACACAAAAAAACATTAATATTCAGCCTTATCCTTCAGAAGAGTCAGTTCAGAACATCACTACAAATCAGTCATAACTTTTCCGATCAGCCATAACTTTTCAGCAATTTAAGCTACAGTAGCTTTTCTATTGGTTCAGACTACACAGAGCCAGCCATTGCTCCCCACACGCATCTGCGAGCCTTGGCCGTCCATGACCCTGTCACTGGTTCACTGGGTTTTCTTCCTTGAACCTCTTTTGCTTTGTTCCCTCCACTGCACACCAGGAAAACCCCCAAGAGTCTGACCCAGTCGTCTAGCCATCACAATTTGGCCCTTCTCAAACTCATTCAAATCCTTATGCTTGCTCATTTTTCTGCTTACACATCAACTTCAAGAAAAAAAGAAGGTTTACTTCGTGCCTAGAACTGTAGAACTGTCTTCCATGTGTCTTGTAATAAGACATTGTAACAGTAGCTACAGTGACGAGGGCCAAATTGTGACGGCTGGACTACTGGATCACTCTCTCATTCACCGTCTATACCGTCACATATACTGGGTATTTTAGACCTGGCTATACCGGGTCTAAAAACTATCCCAGGAGACTCAGGGCACGATGAAGGGACAGGGGACACAGTCACATGCTCATTCACACACTACGGGCAATTTGGGAATGCCAGTTAGCCTAATCTTTATGTCTTTGGATTGTGGGAGGAAACCCACCCAGCACGGGGAGAACATGCAAACTCCAGGTACACAGACCTGAGGCGGGAATTGAACCCGGACCCTGGAGGTGCAAGGCAACAGCGCTAACCACTATGACACCTTACTACTGGATACCTACCAAACGTGGTCCAAGGAAGAAAATCACAGGTAATAGGGTCATGGGTGGACAAGGCTCACTGATGTTTGCGGCAATCGAAGGCTGACCAATGTAGTCCAATCCAATAGAAGAGCTACTGTAGCTCAAATTGCTGAGAAGGTTAATGCTTGTTCTGATAGGTGTCAGAACACAAAGCGCATTACTGTTTTGGTGGCAAAAGAGGGGACCTATAATATTAGGCAGGTGGTCATAATGTTATGGCTGATTGCTGTATACTTTAATTACAAAAAATATATATTTCTGCTTATTCCCTAATCTTGGATTGGGTGCTTTACTGAGATAAATCAGCCAGAGATGAGAAATTTTCACACAGATAAGCTTTCTCAATAAACAGCATTGTAGTAGTGTTTGCAAAGTGAAACTTAAACTGATTTAACTCTCTGTAGCACACTCAGATTCTTGGGTCAATGTTTCCTCTTACACGTTGGCTCCCGCCATGCTGCCGAACTTTTCCTGCAGGATGGACAGAACACTCCACACGGTGGAGGAGAAGGCCTGAGGGTTCAGCAGCCTCAGCGAGCAGCCGCTCTGAGAAGTAAACGCAAACCCATACGATCAGTTCTGGTATGGTAATGACCAAAAATTAAGCATTCCAGCTAGTAAGAATGATGACATAAACAACAGAGACTGTTGTTTGTAAAGAACAGTTGAAATGAAACCTTTAAGAAAAAAAAAATAAAAAAACATCATGCACTGGTCTGCAAAATGTCAAGTGATAAACCATTTACATCATAGAAATCCCACACTGAATAGGGCAGAGCTCGTCCTGGAGGATTGTGCGTCTCTCTCTTGCCTTTTGTGTACCTCGTCACATCCAGGTTCACTCCGTACTGGACATCATCCTGTAGGACACCACACAGAGGAATACTACTCTAACACACGACTACTGACAAGGTCATCTGCACAGGCACAAATCAACATGTAAAGAAGTAAACATGATGACCTCAGCAACAAGATGGACTCATAGTCTCATAAATAAACAAACAAACACCTTGCATAACACTCACTTATTCTCTGATCCTGTACAGGCACCCAGGGGACTAGGTAGGGTACACGCTGGATGGGGTGTGAGTCCATCATGCGCGTGCGCACACACTACGGGCAAGTTTGAAAACACCAATTAGCCTAATTTTCTAGCCTAATTCGTTCGTAAGTCCAATAAAGTGACTCTTGAGTCTTGTGTACTCAAATATACAACATAAGGCATAAAAACAAACCAAACACACAGGTTTGGTGTTTTGGTTCCACATTATACTCTCGTCTCCAAATCGGGAGGGGAATCCCGGTGACGCAGGCGGGTCAGCTGACCTCGTTTAATGGCAGCCCGGGAAGACATCAGGGAAAGGGACAATGCTACATGGTGTAAATTGCGTGCTTGAATGGACGACTTTTTTTGTCTCAGAGCTGTTTCGGACTCATTGAGGATTTTCCGTAATTACAGAAGTATTATTCACCATGAGGACAGCCAT
Source organism: Dolichallabes microphthalmus (assembly GCA_026413445.1). NCBI lineage: Eukaryota > Metazoa > Chordata > Actinopteri > Siluriformes > Clariidae > Dolichallabes > Dolichallabes microphthalmus. The sequence goes on from JAOTQY010000008.1 coordinate 19,693,085, forward strand.
TTTCTATCTCTCACACACACACACAATATACCGGACTTTGGACATTTTATATACACACAAAAAATATTGTATATAATTGTAAATATTGACATCTGGTGTACTGCAGTATCTATTTTCTGTACAATACACATAAGCTTTTTCCACATCTACGAATGTTCGGAATGCGAGGTCCGTTTGTACCTGCGAACATTCATAACTGGAATGTTCGTAAGTCGGGGAATTTAGTATTTTTCTGAACGCCATACATCTTAGGTTTTATTAGAGAGGACACCATCTCGAAATAAATAAGGAATTACTGTATTGTGGCATGACAAAACATCAGTGTGCGTCTTGCCAGCTGTCTATATCACAATGCGAGTCTACTGCACTGTCTGGACAAACTTTTTTATATCAGATGTTGCAACCTGTACAGTGCACCACTGTATATATTACACTGTTTGCATTTGTCAAGTTTGTTTTTAAGCATTGAACTAAATTACATTGGAAATAAATTACATTTCTCAACATGCGGTCAAACTCTGCTGTTGAGAAAAGGCCCTCGTAGTAGTGTGGATTCTGGCGTCTGAGCAAAAGGGGCTTCTTCTCCCAATTATCCCTAAAGACAGAGGAAAACATAGAAAGAATTAGGAATAAGTTTATGATTGCACAATCGCCGTTTCGTTAGCATTTCGCCATTGATGCTGGTGAATTCTTTAAGCTTTTTAAAATGTATTCTGAGTATGCATGTCTCCTACAACTATTAAACTATTAATGAAAGTACAAAGATCTTTCCCCTATAGAGAACATTTGGCTCATCATAAAGAGGAAGGTGCGACAAAGAAGGCCCAAGACGATTGAACAGTTAGAGGCCTGTATTAGACAAGGATGGGAGAGCATTCCTATTTCTAAACTTGAGAAACTGGTCTCCTC
>JAOTQY010000008.1:19788100-19801876 GCA_026413445.1 Dolichallabes microphthalmus
CTTAAGTTCTCATTTTCTAAAATAAACACTTGGTGGTTCTTCAAGATCTTGACTGTAGCCTATTTCTACAGTTTTCTCTTTTTCAAATGGTGCAAACTCTGCAATATTATAGAGAAAAGATTCCCATTCCCCTGCCATTCTGTGATTGGCAGTGATCGGCAGATCATGATCTTGGTGATCGGTAATCTGTCCCAAAAATGCTGATCGGAGCATCTCTAGTTTTTACACCAAAACAATTATTTAACTAACTTTTACACATGTCTATATAGTTTCCTATTCCTATTTCAATCCTTAAAATACAATGCATGAAACGACCAGATCACTAATCGTGCTAGAAAAGAAAACATTACCAATAGTGGCCCTCCTCTTGATCTCTTTGCGCCGGTTAGCAAACCAGTTGTAGACCTTCAAGGACGTCACTCGCTCGAAATCAGACAGCTTTTTCCCTGCAAAAACAAAAAATATCACCTAAATATCATGACTACACTCCCCGATATACTACTATAAAATATTATATATGACCCAGATGTCTGTAACTGTGCAGATGTTTAATTGGAGATCACCACAGTTTCCATTAAGCTCCATTACAAATGCTGGAAATTCCTGCAACAGTGCTAAACATTTAATAAAAATCAATCTATATCGGTTCATACAGTATTCACAGACCTGGTTTTTGTATGACAGCATTGCAGGCATTTGCAATCTCCTCCCTTTTAGCTTCATCAGGATACTGGTTGTCATTGAAGTAGCTGTGAAGTGGGGAAATACAGTTCACTATACATGAGCCAATAGTTACTCATGACGGAAAATACATAAGGAAGTAACAGAAATGAAAATAAACAGATACCGGTGAGATAGAAATATCAGAAAGTAACCGTTCCTAACAGTAAACAAGCTGAAATGCTTGCATAGATGATAAAACAACCATTCGCATATTTTCACCAAGAACCTACGAAACATTCTTACTAGATTGTTCATTCTTATTACTTCCACCTTCATAAACTCGAATCCTACGTTCCTCTCGGTGTCCAGGGAGTCTTTGTCGGCAGCTTTAACATCACTCTTACCTCTCCATCACAGCAAGACACTCCTTCCTCCAGGTGAAGCGGCTGCCTCTGCGCAGACGGAAGCTGCCTGTGGCTGAACTTATTGGGGGTGGAGTTTGCCGCCACTCAATTTCATCCAGGGTCACTGGGGCAGGACGCATGTTCAAAGTAGCACCTGAAAAAAAATACACACAGGGTGGTGGTGGTGATTATTATTATTATTATTATTATTGTTGTTTTGAAAAGTCATACGATGTTGTGAATATGTACACCAATTGTGCATGATCTTCCACAATGGTAAAAAAATAAATAAATAAACCTTTCTGAACACTATGTGAGAACACACCAATATTTAAATTAAATGAACATCATGATTATTTTAAAAAATGGGAATCACTGGTCACCTCCCGATACAATATTATAACGATAACCAAGTGCCGAATCGGTTCTTTTTATGTACAGTATTCAAACAAAGTTGACTCATCGCTAATTGCACTAATTAATTAGAGCTTTACAAAGTTCATATACAGACAAGCACATCTAACCTGGAGTGGTCTTCTCCAGCTGGTACCAGCGATAGAAGGCTCTCTTCTTCTGCTCGCTCAGATCAGATCCCTGCTGTAGGAGCCAGTGAGAGATCCGACTCTGACTGATTCCTAAGAGGGAGAGAGAGGAAGCGAGAAACAGAAATTGTGTAGGTGTCCATTTTAAAACAAAAAACAAAAACAAAACAAACAAAAAAGCGAGGACCACTAGGTTAAAATTTTTTGGGAAAAAAGCGAGGACCTTCTGAGGTCTTAGGGACACCAAAAGTGAGGGCGCGGGGACACCAAAAGTGAGGGTGCGGGGACACCAAAAGTGAGGGCGCGGGGACACCAAAAGTGAGGGCGCGGGCGAAGGGACACTAGGTTAAAAAGTGAAGATGCAAATGAGGAACACTAGGTTAAAAGTGAACTAACCAGTGACCTGGGCCACCACTGCCTGAGAGATACGCCGGTTAGCCAGAAAAGCTTTGATCTCCTCCTTCACCAAACTGCTGTCCCTCCTAAACAGACACACATACAGACACATAAATATATTTATATTGATCAATTATTCAGCCAAAAGCATGGGGATGCTCAATGTACTGTCCAGTGCCACGTTAATCCTGATATTTCAGACATCTGTTCATGGAGGTAAAAAAGAGGTAGGATTACCAATAATGTGTTGGTTCCTGATAATAAATCTTTAACGTGTTTGAAAAATAATTCCATCACAGTACACCCTTAATTTAACCAATGAAATAAAATCTAAAATACTAGATACAGTCATATTGAACTTTACACAAAAGGATTAAGGATAAAGGATTTATCTAACTTTTTCTTCTCTCTTTTTTTTTAAACTTTTACTTTTACAGCGTAACTGTGGGACCAACCACACCCATCAAACAGCACACACGCTCACACAATGATGGTCCAACACGGTGATATTAAAACTGACAGGTAAACCAAAATTACAGGGAAACTGTACATTTCTTTGTCAACTAGTGGAAAAGGTCCTGTAGGCTTGTGTATGGAAACCCCCCCCCCACAAAAACGGAGCTGTGCTATTACTTCATACAACATACGTTACTGATGTGAGCTGCATCATTTACACTGATTTATTCATCTCTCATAGCTTTACTCCTCTCTAGATGTTTGGCCTCTAAAAGAAACAAGATATAGATAAATACTTTGGTCTGAATTCTTAAGGTTTTAGTTTGAGTTCAGACATCAGTCAGCATTGTTGTCCAACCCCCCCACCCCCCTTTTTACTCTGAAGTTTCTTCCAGTTTAACAAAAGCTCTGTTGTACAGTCAAAAAAAATGTTGTGCATATACCATATGTGTCAGTTTGGGTTATAACACAACTTGGCAAGAAACCCTACACCTGGTGTAACCAGTTATTTAATGGGAAACATATTAAAAATTCCCACATTGATCCAAGCCTGGACTTGTGTTATATTATATTGAAGGTGTTTCTCTTCTCACTTCTATAGTTAATGACTTCATGATACAAATTCAAGTCCAGTCATGTTACTACTATTAAACACTTCTTCACCAATCCAAGTGAATCCTAGAACTCTAAATATAAATATCTATTTGTTTGAACAGTAATAGCTGTACCTTACTTACCAATAGTAAGTTACTTCTATTTGGCATTCCTTCAGATTCCGATGGGGACGATTCATCGTGTGGCGATACTGACTTCACAATTTATTTTTCTACAATTATTTCTACATTTATAATAGAGATGAACCAGTCGATCGGCCAGTGACCAGAATTGGCTGGTTTTCAGTTTGAATTTGATTGGCCGTGACCGGTGATCAACTGATCACCATCAGATATAAACAAAATTCTGTACAGAGCATAGAAGTTTCTAAGTGGCGCAACAGAAACGCATTTTTATGGCATTAAGCTATCCAAAAATAAGTGAATAAAAAAAGTAAAATAAATAAATAAATAAATCACACGCTTTAAAACCTTCTGATTTGCCTTTTTCTCCAAACTAGGGATGGGCATTTTTGTTCATATTTCATTTCGAGTAATCCACATGTTTGAGAAACGAGTACTCGATTAATTGGGGGGTAATCACATAGCCTAGATACATAAATATGCAAATGTTATATTGCAAATTGTATTTATCTACACAAAATGCATGTGAGCTTGAACTACAACAATCATAATGTAGTGGATGCGCTTCTCCCGTTACTTTAAAACAACGGCAACTGAAGGGATCCCCCTTGTTGGCGCTGCGGAGCTTCCGGAACAGGGATGCGGTCCCGAGGGAAGACACTGTGCCACCGCTCTTTTTTCGCACGCGGCTCTCGGGTTGGTCTCCTGCTCGCTCAGTGTAAACCCCGCTGCCGGAGCAGAGTGAATCCCGGGATCCGGAAACGTCACAGAGAACCCGGTATGTCTCTCAGAGTCCTTCCTTCTCGAAATTCTGCGTCTTTGCTGGGGCACTCTCGCCCTAACCCCTCGGTTAAACCCGTCGCGGCAGCAACTGAAGCCCCTCCCCCAGACATCGCTGCGCGCTTTAGAAGCCATTTTCGCTCTGTGCTCCGGTCTTGTCTCTAGACCGCAACTTCTCACAGCCGTAACCAATCAAATATCAGACTGCCGCCCAAATACCAGCATAACCAATCAGAAAGAATGAAAGCAGTTGAATAAAAAAAAAATGCATTTTTAGAGCCAATCGATAGTCAGTTTCACGCTCAATCGTCGCTGATGTGTTCGAGTAATCGATTAATAGAGTCTACTCAAATCTACTCAAAACCTCGTGTGTCCAAATTACCTGAAAATGCACCCATTACACACAATTACACCGGTCACAAAACACCACAAGTGCTAATCCATCAAAAATCACGCGTGCTAGAAACCCCTTTTGTCCGCGTTAGAAGCCGTCTGCGCCTGTGCGTTGAGTTTTGAGACTTTTGGAGGCGTTTAAGGCAGTAAAAACATCACAGTCTCTTTACAATCCTACAGGTGGCACACTCTTAACTATTTACAAAGAACAAAAATATTAAGTATTTATGAAGTTTGTTTATAAATAATAATTATGGCGGATGACAAATACATGCTGCTAAGGAAAAATGTAGCTTTTTTGCTTAATTTAATTTGTAGTTAAAATGTTAAACTCTTGGATTTGAAGTTAGTTTTAGTCAGTTTGGTTTTTAAGTGAGAAAACTAATGTTATACAACATTGCATTTGCATAATTGCATTTAATTAAATCATTAAACAGGTTTAAAATTGTAACGAAATCGTGTAAAAAATTATATCAAACTGGGATATTTATAAAATCGTGACACTTCGCAATTTTAATCGAATCAAAAGATAAGTATTGTAATGATAACGTTTCGGGAGATGACCGGCAATTCCCATCCTTATAAACTTCTTTACAATATCTAATCAGAGTCACCCAAAAAAAAGTGACTTCAACCTTAATACTAAATTACAACAAGAAATCTCAAAACTGATATTTCATACTTTTTCACTTTTTCATATTTCATTCGCTTACACTATGAACAACGTTGAAAAGCTAATCATGAAAATAATTTCATAGCAAGCAGTTGTTCTGAGCACCGACCTCATCAGGTCCTCCACCTTGTCGTCAACATCCATCTCTTCCTCAGTCCCATCGAACCCATACGGCCTCACCGCTGCCGCCGCGTTTCCTGCCGCGTAACGAGGCGGAGACAGTTTTCCGTTTGGAGTCCCGTTTTGAGTCACGGCAACCAGTGAGACGGGTGGCGAGGTGGCGTAGCTGTTGCTCGGTGATGGGGAGAGAAACTGAGTCTGTGTGGCGGTGGTGGCAGTACACACAGCCATGTGGGAGGTGGAACGTTCACTGGTGGTGGCGGCCTGTGAGGGGGCGGGGTCAGATACGGACGGAGCAGGGCCGCAGGAGGAGGAGGAGGCGGAGCCACGGCGCCCAAACTTGTCTCCATGCTCGCGGTCAAGACGGTCCAGCGTGTCCAGTGCATGGACTATCTCCGGCTTGGTCATGCCACTCCGTCGCAGCCTCTGAAGCAGATCTATCTGCTCGATGGTGAAGCGCGGCTCGTCTGTGTACTGGGACATCCTGGAGGAAAAGCAAAGGGGGGGAAACGAACATTATTATTTATTTATTTTTAAACCACAGTGCTTCTTGGTAATAGGTTTAGGGGTAAGGATTTAGACCTCAGGGTTGGATATAGTGATACATGGGTCATGTGTGGGTCCTTCAACTTTTTCCCCTGATTTGTCCTTTTTCATGTTAACCAGGTAAATTTTTACCCACTTTACATTTGGGAGAAGTTTTTAGATTTATGGTTAAGTATTAGAGCTTAGGGATTAGGCAGAGTAATGATGCTTGTCAGTACATTTGAGTCCTGAACTGGAAATATGTTGAGCATAAACATTAAGCATACACCCACAATGCATCTGGGCAGAGGATAAGGTTTATTATGGTTTAGTGTTGGAATGCTGATGCATTGGAAGATTACAAAAACAGTGATGGAAATGTCAGCCATAAGGCATAAGCATGATACGAGTCACAAAATCGCACTGATATGAAGCTACGCCTCAAAATGGCTGACATTCTTCACTGCAGAACGACTCTGCGGCACGTCCTGACAATAAAAGGAAAAATTCTTTTTATACGTGACCTAATTCCTGCTGTCTGGAAACATCCTCCCTTCATTAATATGGCTCATTGTGACTTATCACTGTTGCCATGGAAACCCTTCAGCTCGGATATGTAATTTCCTCAGATGGTCTGTAATGTGATTTACTCTCGTGGCACACTGAGCCATTTTTTATTTCAAAGCCAATAACACGCACAAGAGGAAACGTAGCGTTTATTACTTTGCGACGCTTCCAAAGAGGTTTGTCTCAGTGCGAGCTTTCTGATATGAACATACCGGGCGACATAAAATACCGTATTGCGTGTGTGATGTCACTGGCCCTATTGGTGAAGCCCTGCTCTTACCTTCATTATTTGAACAAAACCGACTGGCATGTGTTTGTGTTCAAACCTCGTAAATGAACACAAGACTCACCTTGTGCACATTATGATCAAATAGTCACTTGTCACTGTCGGTCAGATGAGTCACAACGTCTCCGAGTCGATCAAAGCCTGATTCATTCGAATGGTGACTTTGGAATTTTTAAAAGTCTTGAAGTCATTAAGATCACCAAGCAAACACTGCTAGCTATTAAACAAAATTACCTTGAATATTCTCACTTAATGATTAATCTATTAACCAGAGAGAAACACCTTTAAAAATAAAAAAAATAACAAAAGGAGGCAAAAAGCAAACCTTAGAAGGATACACCCTGAGCCGTGTTAGTGGAGATTTGCTCTCCACACACACATTACAGAATACAACCCTGACCGCATGTGTATACTTTCAAAATACTATGTTGATTTGTATTTTACCAAATTCCAAAAAGGCAGATACCATACATCCTGACGTCAAAATACAGGCTATACTACTAAATCACTTCACCACCACTATACTACTAATAAATTTTATTTAACCTCTGCTGTTTCCACACATCGATTCACCCACTTTACATCGGTATTAAATGATGCATGCTTTGTTGATGAAATTCCCAACGCCAGTAGCTGATGTCGGTTAATCGCGGTACGACTCAAACAAGAGTCAGTTTCGATAAAAATCGCATCTGTGCTCCTATGAAACCTCCCATAATGGCGGAGAAATGTGCACATGTCATAAAACGTTTCACCGTCTCAACGAAATATCAATGACATACAGTTTGAGAGATGCTCCAGTGACATTTCAAGAGGAACAACAAGCAAGAATTTTGCATTTTATTTCACGTTTATTTCTATGTATGATTTTTACATATAATAACTTTTCGTTTATGTTGCACAAAAAGTTTTTTTTGTTGTTGGGCTATGCAAGTATTGCAAACGTCTTCCTATTGAGTAGGGAGTTTCTACTGCTATATTTATGGCGAGAGTCAGTTTCTGTTATTGGATATTAGAACTAGATAAGATGCTTAAGGTAAATTTTTTTCTAACAACTTTAAAAATAGATTCGGAGATACTCGTTTCAAAATCTTTTTAAAAGTGTCAACAGAAAAAAAAGTTCCTCATAAGAGTAAAAAAAATTACAGTCAAATAAAAGATGTTTGATGGGCAGACGGGTTATACAGGTCGAACAGTGTGGTATCAAGTTTCTCTTGATAGTAAAAATTTGTGTGCAGTTTTTGAGTGTCATATTCTGCATCTCGATCCCAATGATTAGTAAAATTATTAGAGGAAACGTATGATTTGTTCAAACATCAGGATTTATTTCATGTAATTTGCTATTTAGACATTGATCCCATTCTAATTGCCATTTTTTTATTTATACATTTAAAATTGGTTTCAAATCTTTTAGAGCATTTGAATGTTTTTTTTTTAGATAATGCTATGTTGGACATTTTGTCAGCTTGCTCATTAAATAAAATTTGGCTAATTCTAATAATGATAATTGGGATTTCCACGATTGTTGGATGATTTATTTGCATATTTTCTAATGCATCAAGACATGATTGAGTCATTGAGTCAGTTATTATTAGGAAATCCTTCCGTGATGTGGATTCAATGAACTTCACAGCCATCAGCAGAGCATTTGCTTCTGTAGCAAAAATCAAACTTTGATCTGGGATGCGTTAAACCCTGATGCAGTAGATTTGTTAGGAAAGCTGCCGCCATGTTATTTCCTGGGGTAATTTTTCTCTTCTGTCCAAACATTGCTGGTGATATTCGTTCGGATGGGTTTTGGATTCATGTTGTTGTTTCCCCTCCCCCCCCCTCTAAATCCAGATCAATCTTAGGCTTTTTTGAGATCCCATGGGGCAATTCTGCAAAAATGCGTCTGTTCCAAGATGTTCATGTTAACTTTTAGGTTCTCTAAAAGCGGGTTTAATACCCGAGCCAAGCTGACGGATATAGTTTGATTACTGAATATTGACCTGTACTGTAAGTAACTGCCGAATAGGAAGCATTTTCCTTATTTGTTTTTGTACAAGTTTAATTGTATATTGTAACGTCAACTTTAAACATGTATTTTCCAAGATGGATTCATTAGCTTCCACCAATAGACTTTGAGGTGATGTTGTGTAGGCTCCTAATGCCAGTCTTATGCCTTGATTATGAACACTATCCAGAAAGCCCACATATGATTTCCTGGCTGAACCATTAATTCGATCAAAGCTTGATCATGGGAGTATAATTTAAGTATATATATATATATCTCTCAGAGTTGAACTGTCTGCTCCTCATTTGGTTCTGGATAAAACCTTCAAAATATTTACGGCTTTGAAACATTTCTTAAAGCGTTTAAACCGTTGTTTTTTTTTTTTACAAAAACAATCCGTGTTGTGAAAGGTTGTTACATTAAAGGGTTGTTTTTTTAGATGAATGAATTTGTGTTAATTGAAAAGGGCTTAAAGACTTTAAAACATTTCAGCTATTATGATAACAAACATTATAATGGCATCAGCAATCGGCCAAGCTATTACTGTGAACATGAGTACTGGCCCAGAATTTCACAATCGATCCATGCCTAGCAGCTACTTTTTTTTTTTTGGGTGTTAAGGTAAATGACTACGGTGTGTGCGGAGATAAATTTTGGTCTTGCTTATTTGTGCAAAACTGATCTGTAGGAACAATTAGCTTGGGTCTGGAAATATTCTGGACGACTACTTAATTATTTATCAATTTGATTAGACTGTACTATTGGGGGGGGGGGGATCTTTAAACTATTTGTCCAATTTTATAGTTAAAGCTGGTAGAACATCAAAGCAGAAAAGAAATTCATTTCAGTCACCACCTAAGATAATTTCTAAAAGGAACCTAATGAGAGCTAAACTAATATAGGGGAAAATACTAATGACTTAAAACGAGTAGAAACTTAGATCACAAATTTGAGTTTATTTTTGTATATTTACAATAGTAACAATGTTACGCGACAGCGAAACAATGTAAAAAATCCATCACATGTTTTCAACTTCAGTTGTCTTCGTTTAGGTTAAAAAAAAATTCTGATGCTTAAAATAATTTAATTAATAATTTGGACAATTGCTGCTGCCATTATAATTTTCATATATTTACAATATTGACAATAAAACATGTGACGGTGCTAAAGAAATGCACACAACTAATTCACCATTAAAAGTTATAAGTATGTTTCTAGACTAACAAAAGAATATCAAAATAGGTCAACAATATCAGCAGTTGAGGTTTCAAAAAATGTGCATTGCTAATGACAAATCTAGTGCATTTACTCATCCATTCAGAAATAACAACACCTCATGATATATACATGCACATAAAAAGGTACTATGAACACTGAGCGAAGCAAATGACGTGGTGATGTCTTTGTTCTTTTTCTTCTCTTTTTAAAATTCTGTTCTTCTGTTAGTGTTTTTTTTGTGTGTTTTACTGTCTGGTTTGACCAGCAAAGCTTATTCTTGCATTTAGCTTTTGTGTGATAGCCTGCAGAGGTCACTTAGAGTTTATGACCTCCTTAGTACAGGTACAACTAGACACTTTGCGGAAAGTAATAAGTGCAAATTCCGACGAGCGCTGGCATTCATGGAAAAATTTTAAATGAATTTTTTTTTATAAAAGTGATATTGTCTTTGACAGTGGCATGTTTGTTGGCGCCAGATGGCCGGTTTGAGTGTTTCAGAAACTGCTGATCTCCACAAGCCAAGAACATTCTGTGAGAGTGAGAGCGACAGGCAGTTCTATGGATGGAAATCACCTTGTTGATGAAAGACATCAGAGAATGTTGACCAGACTGGTAGGAATGCCACAGAGAGGGGAAAGAAAAATAATAAAAATCACTCATTACAACTTGAAGAGAAAAGCATCACAACATGTGGAACGATGGGTCACAACAGCGGGATGCCACATCAGGTTGTACTCTGTGGGTATTTAACAAAACCCTGGCAAGGAAGCTTTAAGAGAAAATTAAACACCACCTTTAATCGATAATGATAATTAATAATATGAGTAATAATAAAAAGCCAATGAAAACCATTCGTATGAATACGCAGCCAAATATTCAAACACCAACCTGATATCTAAAGCAGCTGAACCACTACATATGGCAGATAAACCGTGTAATGATTTTCCCATGACCCATGATGAGAGGTTATGCAACTATTACAATTCCGCAGCTAGTCCACACAAACATCACATGCATTCCAGCTACCCGGTTAGTTCGCCCCAGGATTACCATCAAAAGGTCAGACCGTGCGCGCTCCGTGTCATCTGGTTACTTAATAATCAGGTTTATGTTAATAGATGAATGAAGCAGTTTGTAAGAAAGGAGCGACGTGCCAAACCTAGGCTCTCCGATTTGCGTTTGAGCCTTAGGTCCATTCTCATCGGCTCGGCTAGGCCCTGTACGCGGGTTAAGAGTTAACCAGCTCTACAAAACATACATTAGGACATCAGTCATGTAGCCGATTAGCCATGACATGGTGGATGTCTGGGATTTGCTTCAGTAGTTTTGCAAATCTATTATTACTGAGTAAATTTTACAGTGACAAGCTTTTACAGGAATACGGAGGTGTGATCCGTCCTGATGCAAATTGAAAATCAGCATACTTTTTTTACATTTTAATGGAAGAGAAGATATGCTACTTTTTTCCATTTTTTTTTTAATGGAAGAGAAGATATGCTACTTTGTAATTTTTATAAAAATTTTATTTGTCATATACACGGTCATACACAGTACGATATGCAGTGAATGCTTAGACGACCACCTGTGACCTTCAAATAAAAGACTATTATTAGGAAATAAATATGAAAAAGAAAATACAAGTAAATTTAACTAAGAAAGAATAAAATACAAAATATACAATATATAAAAAATAAGACGCCCTCACACTTGTATCATAATTAAAAAATTCAATAATAAACCTTTACAAAAATGTATATGAGTGTGTATTAATTTCCACGCGAACAAAAGTCGTGGGAACATCAAGTAGTTACATACAACACCAAAGTTTCAGTGAAACATCACAGCTTTACCTCTCCCTAACACTGGAGACTCCTTCCAAAAACGTCCTGACAGAGAATGCCACACGATCAACGACTCCAGCGATTAATATGAAGCCTTCGCTGTACAAATCCCTGCATATGTTGTTACTATAGAAATGATATCGCATCAGAACAAGCAAACGGCCGTGTTTGTTTTATGACGAGAGTCTCCGTTAAATTTTCCATCGGCTCGGCTGTGTACACGGGTTAAGCGTTAACCTACTTTACTGAAAACACTCCAGGAAAAAGACGAAATAAAATAAAGCAGACAGACCGTGCCCTGCAAGCACTAGCCCTATAAAAAATTTTTTTTAATTGTTTAAAAAATAGGACTTGTTTTATTATTTTATTTAATAACCCGTTAAAATACATCGAAAGATAGTATACTATAAATGTGCAGTTTTTCCATTTGAGAATGCTACAGTAATGCATGAGAGATGGCTAGACTTAACTGGTTCCATTTAATGCGTATTTGAAAAAAGTCTGAAAACATAGACTGTTCGCTTTTCTTAAAATAGGCCTGGTCATGGGACGAGAATGACTGCAAGTGCCAAAGAGATGCATGGATAGCGACGCAGCACACACACACACACAGAGAGAGAGAGAGAGAGAGAGAGAGACCGCCATAAGGCAGGACTTATGACACGCCGCTGTAATACGCAGCACAAACACAATCCCTCCGGCATTTTATCACTGGCAGGCTGGCATAGAGAAGTGTAGAACGTGAAAATCAGAGTCACCCCACAGGTTGCGCCACTTTCCTCAGGGCCATAAAGCACAGGAAAGGCTAGGCTGCAGCAGTGACGCGGCAGGTGCTGGGTAGCAGCGAGAGAACGGGCTGCGCAAGGCTGCAAGGCACTGCACCAAAAAAGAAAAAAAAAAAATCCCCTTAGTCACTTTCTTCCAACATCCAACACACCTACAAGCAGGGAGTCGAACACGGATGCTGATTATGCATGTTCTGAAAGATATGCGGCACTCCACTTTAATCTCAAGTTTTCATAAAGCGTGACGAGTTTGCATGCGTCTACGCCATTTTCTCTCATTTCAGGGAATAATAATAATAATAATAATAGGAAAAAAACCAACACTAGCACAATGTCTCCGCCTCGCCACCATTATGATGATAAATGATTTATGCAGGAACGTTTATCGCATTATAATCCTTCAAGACGCCGCAGCCAAGATTTTACTTCTGAAAGGAATTTTTAGATCACTGCGCAAATTAACAACACAATTACGCTCGGAAAAGCAGGTACAAAACTATACTGCTGCTCCAACATAGCGAGAGTCTAAAGTACAGACATTTTGTGCTTCTGATGTGCGTTTGTTTTTGTTGTTTTTTTTAACAAGCAGAACTAATTAACATTGATTTAGGAGCTGATAATTTTTTGCATTTAAAAATAATTTAATGCATTATTAATATTATAATTATTAGTATTAGTATTATCACCAAACATGACCTTGAACGATGATCATGATCTCTGGCAAATACATAGTTCATTCTCAATATTACTGGTCCACACTTTCCAGCGTAAGCATTTAATCTGTCTACATCTGTTACCGAGATTCTCATATGAAACCTAAAGGGTCTCGTCGTTTCCCCATAAACTAATTCCTGTTTGAAGACGTTTAACTGCTTGCATGGTTTTCTTCACCAATTAAAATGCAATGCAGCATCGCAGCCCAGATGTCGAAAGGATAAAAGTGCAGCAGGATGCAATATGCAAATAAGTGCTCTCTAAAGATCAATCTCTGAATGTGTGGCACTGCGTGGGAGCATCGTGACTGATCTCAGACGCCCCAGACGTACATTTTAGTACATTTCCATGTTGGATATGCACAGAAATTATTTCAGTCTTGATTTAAACATGCACACAAAAAATCTGTTATAATATTCCGCTCCTTTAGGAGACATGCTTCACTGCAACACGCATGAGCAAAAACTACAGCTGCAATGACATTAGGCCAAAGTGCAAACGTGCAAAGGAAATAAAGCGAGTTTAAATCAGCCATTTGTCCCGATCTATCAGTAAAAAGTATCTAAACCGATAATAAATATATCAGTATTACAATGTTTGTGTAATGCATATTCAAAATGCATTTTTATTCTTATTTGTACACCTGGAAGGTATATACACAACATAATCCAGAACTTCTG
>JAOTQY010000008.1:19833615-19851973 GCA_026413445.1 Dolichallabes microphthalmus
GTTTGGACTGGTAGATCTCGGCACACTGACAAATTAAAAAGTAGATCTTTGTTCAAAAAAGGTTGGGCACCCCTGCTTTAGGGTATTTTTTGCTAGCAACATTCTTGTAGCTTCGGTGCTACCCTTTGAAAGCTGAGGAAATGCTAAACACAAAATATGTCTTGACACTTCTTGAGGAAATTTTGCAATTATTATTTTTTTTTATTAATATTACTAGCATAAATATGTGTCATTGATGGGAAAAGAGTTTGTAGAAATAGTTAGAAGGGTTAAAGCTAAAAATAATCTGATCAGCTTGAATATAATCAGTGATATTATTTCAGGTTGAAGTCTTCATACATGTCTGCCTGTCTCTCTGTATGGCAGAACTGTCTGCCTAACATATTCATACAACAAAAAAAAAAGATTGTGAGGTCGAGTATCTTATGCCTCGTTTGCGCTAAGTTGTACTTCTTTCGTCGAATAAGGATGAAGTTTTGTCTTTAAACAGGCTCGAGCGCGTAAAAATGTACTTCTGCACTGATATTTTGGCGGTGAAAATATGATCTAATCCCAGTAAAAATAATCAGTTTAGCTTTTCTAATTAATATCTATTGGTACAGGTGTCTATTTACATTGAGCAAGCAGCTTATTAGTAGCTTATTTAAGAGTAGATTATTAAAATCACCATGTAACTGTTCATAAAATTGCTTTTACTTAACATTTTTTATTTTACTTATGGTTCAGGTTAAACTTCAATCAGATATCTAAGTACTGAAAAGGTTTCATTAAATTCTGTCTAGTTAGTTTTGCGTGATGCTGCTGTCACAAAATCTGTCTGGACAGAAAGTTTCCTAAAACTGGTTTTGGCTCCAATGTATGAAACGTAATGATATCATCGAAAGAGTGAGTTCTGGCCAATGTACAGACAAAGCCTGTCTTATATATTCATGAACATGTATATACACATTACATGGATTGACAGAAGTGCTAACACAGATCAGGAAGCGTTGTCATGACAATAGTGAAGAAAACAGGAAATAAAACAGGAGGCACACCGGAGCCCTTGGTAGCAACATAGAAGATCTTTGTTTCAGTAACATGAATTAGGGTATGTGCCAGTTTATTACCTCATGTCAACAAATGAGCTCATCAGGCTGGACTGTCATGCTACTCATCTTTCATTTCATGCTAGTAATCTTTCATTTTAAATGTCATCAGTGTTTACAGAGAGTCTGAGGCATGTGGGTGTATCTTAATCACCGCCATGACTTCTTGCCTCTTGTGTTCACAGCGAGGTTGAGTTATCCACACTCTACATTTCCTGGTGATGTCAGTCGGACCACCCAAGTGCTTTTGGTATTACCCATGTAGACCGGAGGTCGAATTATGTTGTTGTCAACTTCAAAATTATTGTAAAAAACAAAACAAGATTTCTATTAGATCTATCACTGGTACTGTAGGTTAGGGGTAACCCTGAGTTAAATTTTTTTTTTAGATTTGTTGCCAGACCTTCGACTTAGTGAAAAATTGTGATTCCTCTTGGATTCTGGGTTAACAATCTTTAATTTATTTAATAATGAATACATGAAAAGTCTTAGAAAGTTTATATAGACTCAAAAAACCACCACCAACAAAAGGGATTGTGAGAGGTATAAAAAGAATTCAGACATACAGTACCTTTTGCATTGTGGTTAACAGTAACCACAACTCGGCCACATGAAAACAGTGTTATCCAACCAAAGAAATATAGAAACTCAACCACATGGTGAAAGAAAAAGGAAGAAAAGACTGCTGAAAAAATACAAAACGCAAACGGACAAGAAATGAAAAAGGTCTGTAGAGACTAGCAGAATAAAAACCCACATTAAATCTTCTTCAGAGACTTCTCTCAACACACTTTTTAGACTTATTTTAGTTTTGTCTGATTAAATGAGCTACTTATATCTATGTTTCCATCATACATGTTTAAGGATAAATAATATTTACTGAACTGTGCATTACTGTCTATGCAAAGACATATCACTATACAAGGCTGTTGTTTCTGTATGTCATGAAGAATGAGGTCCAGGAGCAGTGGGATGGAGGATCCTGACAGCGGACACCTTCGAGTCAAACAGCCCAGCAAAGGCTACCAAAAAGACAAGAAGGAAGGACACAGCATTCAGGATATGATTGAGGAAAGCCCCACCATGGAGGAGAAGGAGAAAGAAGAGATGGTACAGGATGGTCCTGTACAAGCCACGATGAAGAGATTGCAGAAGCCAGCAGGAGAAAACTGCAGGAAGAAAGCAGGACTGATGCAGCTGTCTAAAGAGGAGCTGCTTCGCCTGCTCAGCATCATGGAGGGAGAGGTGCAGGTAACTTTACATGAATCGTGTTATGTACTTAAACCATTTTGTATGTACTGGCACTAAGCTATGTGCTAAGGGAGGAAATTATTTAGCCTGTACATTATGTATAGTGTCTACATATGACCTATTTAGATATACTAAAGTCCTGCATAAGCCACTATATGGTCATGAAACAGCATCAAGCTTTATAGCTCCCTCTTGTGGCCACTTCTGCAACTACACTTATGTATTGCAATGAATTCTGTACGACTTTATCACTATAAAAATGTATGAAAAAACCTTGTCTACCACTGATGACTTACAAAAGGCAAGGTTTCCCAGGGTTTCACTAGTGCTTGGATACCATAAGGTACACTCGCTGAATGTTCAAGTAGTTTATTGCGGCTAATATCGTAGTCTTCTGTAAAGGTCAACCAGTTTTATGCCTTCATTCATGAGAAATTTCATCTCAAGTCCCAGTTTGTCTTGAACACCCCTGCGTATTTGTCTCTGGAACCGTCCACTCTCAGATTAATGAACACTCCTGCCTCTTTACAAATCAGCCTGGTATTTATTATTCCCTCCTAGGAATCGTGTTCAATTAATTATTGTGCTTAATTTAGGATGAAAAATATTCCTACCTCAGAATAGGACATAAAAGTTATTTATGCAGCTTCCTACTCTTACTTTTAGCGGGGAGTAGAACTGCTTCTAGGAAAATGTGTGAAGTCACTGTTTACGACACTGAGAGACTCAAAGTTATAACTATATAACAAATTATAGTGGGTGTTGTAATTTTGATGAATATGCACATGAGTTGTGGTGCTGTAAGAGAAAATTTTGATTTCTGACATTGTTGGCTCTGAAAAACCAAAATCATCGCTGTTGCAAAGCTATATCTTGCTGTTACTAAAAAAAAAAACTCCTACTCCTAAAAGTAGGATCAAACATGCTTTACTCTGAGAATTTGTGGCCACTTAGGAATAATTTCCTACTCTGAGATGGTAAGTAACCATGGGCCCAGAAATGTTTTTGGAATTTTCGTTGGATGTTTAGATCAGATTATTCCAATAAACAAGTTAAACAAATATGAGTCATATTAACAGCTTCACATTCTGATGCATACATTTTCTTTTCTTCTTTTAAATTCTTACATATTCATGTAAAGCTGCTATAGCTAAACAAGTGTTAAAACACTAAATGTCACCAACTGACAAGATGCAAAAAATAAAGGTACTGTACCAAGAAGGAAGAGACAGCCAATACTAAACATTACTGGATTCTGTGATGATGGAGTCTGTGATTGATTGATTGATTGTTTAATCGGTTGATTTTTACAGATTCCCTGTAATAATCCACCCTAAACTCTACTAAAATGTATTTATCCAACGATCATATTCACAGCAGTTTATCTGATTTATCTGTGCAGGCTCGTGAGGATATTATTCACATGCTGAAGACTGAAAGGACACAACCCGAGTCCCTGGAGGCTCAATATGGATCCGCTGTCCCTGTAACACCTCTGCAGGCTCTACAGAGAGACAACATGCTGACCTGTAACAGGACATGTGAGAATGACGTCTATGAGATCCCCATGATGGAGGTTAGAGATTAATTAGATAAGTGCATCTCAATCACCATAATGTAATATACAGTGACGGCCAAAAGTATTCAGACAAAAGTGAACTTAATGACATTCCTCAATTGGGCTCTCACTCACTGACTCACCCACTCACTCATCGTCTATATCGCTTTTTCCTGTATTCAAGGTCGCGGGGGGTCTGGATCCTATCCCAGGAGATTTAGGGCACGAGGTGGGGTAGGGCGCCAGTCCATCGCAGGGCACAAACACGTACACAAGTAGACTCACAACTCACACACAATGCTCACAAGTAGACTAATTAGGGAACGTTAACTAGCCTAATCTGCAGGTCTTTGGACAGTGGGAGGACTCGAACCCAGACCATAGAGGTGCAAGGCGACGGTGCTGACCACTACACCATTGTGCCGCTCCAAATTGGGCAGTAGTGGCTCAAATATTAAAGGCTCTGAGTTACCATTCGGAAAGTTAGGGGTTCAAGCCCCAGGACCACCAAGCTGCCACTGTTGAGCCCTTGAGCATGAAATCTTAACCCTATCTGCTCCTGGGGCGCTGTATCCGGGCACTCTCACCACAGTTTCCTAATTGGGGTATTCATCGTGCTATAAGGTACATGTGACAAATAATTGAATCTTAATAATTACATCTTACAAGTAATAACAATGAAGATATTTATGCAATGAAATTATTGTACAACAATCAATATTTAGTATGAAGTCCTTTATTCTTCAAAACTTGCTGGATCAGGCAGGACATAGAGTCAAAAAGAGACGTCTGCAGTACTCAGTGTCACCCGCTCAATCCATGCCTGCTTGATCGCTTCATGAAGATCATGTACAGAACTTGAGAATTCCATAGATTTTGCCATTTTTGTGCAGATGTGGCTTCAGAAAGTAAAGGTCCTGCTGCATATTTGTTTAATTCGTAAACTAAACCAGCTGATTCTAGGTAGCACAACTTTTCAGCCAGATAAGCGAAAACTAATTAGTGACATCTGCTGTCTGGTGCAAATGGAGAACTATAATACATGGCATATGTTGTCTTAATACTTTCGGCCACTGTAAACAACAACTGTACCAATTATCATGACTATTTCCGGATGGTTTAGGTGTATACTCAAAACATTTTTACTCCAAATCAGTGTAAACAATGTTTCTGGAACAGGAGTCACTTGGATGCTCATAAATTCTCCTGATGGATGGATGGATTAAAATAATCAGAATCTTCTCCTTCTGGTCACACTTATTCACGTTCACATCCATTTGCCCAGCAGATAGGGTTTTCATATTTGTGGTAACATTAGTGTGTGGAAAATTTCTCCAACCCTCTTTGAACTAATATGAACCCTGTGATGTAAAGCTGGACCGTCTGGAGGAGAAGCACAGAGAGACGTACAGAAGGATGCTTGAGCAGCTCTTGCTGGCTGAGAAATGCCACCGTCGCACAGTTAACGATCTGGAATGTGAGAAGCGCAAACACGTCGACTTCATGAACAAGAGCGATGACTTCACCAACCTGCTGGAGCATGAGCGTGAGAGGTGAGGAGACTGTGTGTGTGTGTGTGTATGTGTGTGGGTGTGATCGCACATTGTTCTCACACAGAGAAGGGAGCCTTGTTCCATATCACATCATTTACTAAAATCTAAAAGCACAATGACGTTGAGTGATGACAAATAAAACATCATCAAGATCAAACAGAAGAGACAGAAACAACACAAATGGAAACTTAACAAAAATAATTAGTCAAAAAAAAAAAAGAAAAGACAATATTTTTTGGTAATGCAGCTACACTCACTACACACGAAGCTTTATTGTGTGATTGTGCTTAAATATTTATGTAAGACTTTATATCAAGGTTGTCTACTTCTGCACTCATAAGCATTGAATTATTTCTTTTATACAAAAATGCGTGAGAATATATAAACAGGTTTTGTCAGTATTTCCAGAATGAATGATGTGAGGCGTATTTTATGAAAAATGTCTTGCATGTTGGAGAAAATCTGACAAAACAGACACTTGGTGATGTGCAAGATGTTTACTACACTTATACAACATCAGTTTGGTAACAAGTTTTTTAGTATCGCTTATGTCTTTACAGCAGCTATAAAGAATCATTCCCTCACCAGCTTCTATTTTTTTTTCAACATTTTCCATCCAGAAATCTTACAAACTGTTTGAAGGCGCTGAAATTGAAGACTGGGCATTATTGTGGAGAAATTGGGGCTTGTGATGAAATTTCTCATGAACGAAGTCGTAAAACAGGACACTTTTTACAGGAATAAACTTGGAGCACAGTACAGTGATGAGAGTCTTAGCTGCATTAAAACATTTTAATGGTGCAAACGTTTTACGAAAGGTAAAGAAGTGAATGACGATCCCAGTCGAGGTGGCTCAGAGACCACTGCAGTTGTTCATGAAACTGATCGTTGAAAATCGACAGATAACTTGAGGCCAAATTGTAGGAACTGTACACGCAATCATTCACAAACACCACTTGCACAATTTAAAAATGTTTGGGCCATTAAAGGAGTTCCTGGGAGGCCAGCGTTTCTGACATGAAGCAGGCAGTCCGATCATGGCTCTGGTGTACTGGGGAAAACCCAGTACCTTCTACCTTGATGGGATAAGTGCATTAGTGTCGCAGGGGATTATATAGAGAAATAAAAGTAGGTTTTACGTACCTCATAACTGTTTTATCTTCTTTTGCAAAATCAAAAGTCCTGGTTTGACTTGAAAACCCCTTATATATTAAAAGAAATATTGCAGCAAATGTTGCAGCATATCTGCTTCAAGAAAAAAAAAAGGATAACACTGACAGATTTTTTTTCCTTCATTCATAACACTTATAAAGGATCATATCCAAATCATAAAACTTAGAAGTTTATAATGACCCACTCATGCCAGCTCTCCTAAAGTTTTGAATATTAATACATAATCTCCATGCATTAACACTATGGAAAATTGGCTAATAATTCTAAATGCTCACGGATAGATGTGTGTGTGTGTGTGTGTGTGTGTGTGTGTGTGTGGGCTACAAAGTCCTTATTTCACTAACATCAAAACACATGCATTTAAGTTATGAAAAATGAGGTCATATTGATATTACCGAAACAAGTTTTAAATAAATTGTCATGCATTATTATAAGAATATGTTGGCAATATTTAAAATGACCTAATGTTATAAGAGAATCTAGTTTCAGGCGATGCAGATGTTTGTACATTATTTACTGCATATGAGTCATTTATGAGGTCTTTATTTTCTCTCACAGTAAAATAAGCTGCTTTACTTCTATAAAAATATCACAGGTCATCTTACAAATATGAAAAATGTATTGTATGGTCAGTTTTTTATTTATTTATTTTTTTTAAAGTTTGATTATAGCGTATACTTACGCATATAGTGTAATGTGTTGTGAAGTTCTTATGGAGTCAGCCTAAAGTTTTAGCAATCCTTGGAAAGCTGCAGTTTACTCCAGTACTGTATGTTACAGTTAACTTTCCCAGGTCAGAAATGAATCATCGAGCTAGAATATACACCACACACTGTCTCCATAAACATGTCTGGTTCAGATTTAGTGTAATCACACAAAGACTGCCACACAGCAGCACATGAAGGAGAAGAGCACAGAGTGAACCAAATGGCCTGTCTTTTTAGCCACAGACATGAAGAGTGAGTTCCCCTAAATTACTGCTGATTAGTCATGTAGAATTCAACATTTGCAAGAGAAAGAATTAGTCCGAATCAACAAATGACCCCAATGGCAGATCTGAAATGCAACTATATATTAGTTTGTATATTAGATGTCATAGTGATCTGAAGCCAATTGTTACGTTTCCTAATATGTATTTATAGTGATGTCGTACATTATAGTACATTGTTTACATGAGGCTAAAGAGTGCAAACTATTTTTCAATAATTTTTCCCTCACCAGTTAACAAAATGTCTACAGTGCTTCTCACTGCGTTGTGATTTTTATCTTTGAAACAAAATTCTACCCT
The DNA here is from genome assembly GCA_026413445.1 of Dolichallabes microphthalmus. NCBI lineage: Eukaryota > Metazoa > Chordata > Actinopteri > Siluriformes > Clariidae > Dolichallabes > Dolichallabes microphthalmus. The sequence continues at coordinate 19,841,527 of JAOTQY010000008.1, forward strand.
TCTATCAGCTGAACATGTACAGTAAGTGAAATGTCCCCAGCTCAGAAACAGCCTAAACACCGCACAGGGGCTGATATAAATTTTTATGTTTAACACATAATCGAGACATTTTTGTGGCAAAGAAGCTTCTTCTGAATCTTATATAACATGGAAGTGACCAATCTTGCTTCTCTAAAAGTGTAGTTTTGGAGATGATCTTATATGTGACCCAAAAATGGATTTTTTTTCAGCATTATTCTATCTCGCTTCAAACTATAATAATATTCAATGATATTCATATTTCTTCATGAGTATTGATACTAAAATGGATGTAAGCTTCTACAGTAGAAGCATAAGACCTGTAAAAATTGTTGCTTAAATTGTTTTTTTTTTGTAAAAAACTAAAAAAAAAAAAATCTTGGTCCGTAAACGTGTCAAATTCATGTTGCAATATCTTCACAGTTTTGCATTTTAGAATAATACGCTTTTTCACGTTTATGTCTTTTCATGTAAAATCTAAATTACCCAAGTTTCATCTAAATGACAGTTAAGATCATTGAAAGATTTGTATTTAAAAAAAGTTTCAGACACTACATGAAAGGGCATAAAAAATATTTAGGAAATACACTGTCTTTTTATCTGATAAAATTATAAACGTCCATGCATAATTACAAAAGATAAGGCATGGATCAGGAGATAAGAAGCACTAAGTATACTGTAAAATGTTGTTATACAGTATATATACATATATATTAGTATACATATATATTACTATATGGTAATTTACATTATGATAAATAAACATGCTTAATTGTGTCACTTTGTCTACTATACTGTAGCTGCTGTTTTATATGTAGATTTTAGTCAACAATTAATATGTTTACATCTATATATCTACAGTTATAATAAGCAAGCCTGAGCCAACAGTGGCAATAACGACCTCCCTGGGACAGCATGAGGAAGAAACTTCATCCTGTAGGCTGTTATATGAGTGTTACTGTACTGTATATACAGTACAATCTATGAACCAGATTCCATTGTTATCTTGGTAGCAATACATTTGATATTTTTATGTTTCATGATTACAGAAATTGGGTTATGTGAGTTATTGGGTTAAATGATTACAGCAGCAGGAAAGAGAATTATGCAAACATATAGATTTGTAGACAAATGAGAAGCTGGAATAGCGCCTCATGAAATATACTACTGTATGTGTTAATTTATAAAATGAAGATTGGTCTATGCTCTTTGGAGGATTCACAGTCTGCTCAGACTGAATATCCTTTTAATGCACTGGTCATCTTTTCTCTAATAAACCTGAACGCTGTGATGATGTCTACTTACACAACCTGGTGTCACACAGGGGAGGACGAGTCTCCTTTTCAGTCTGTTTCCTCTCAAAGTTTCTTCCTCATGCCAGGGATCCCCCTCCCACCTTCTGTGGGGAAAAACTCCTCTGTCTATTGTTAAGAGCACTATACAAAAGAACATTTAATTAAACTGCAGTTCTAGTCTTTAGCAGACACAGACGTTTGAACGTTTGAATGTAGCACAGATGCTGCTTCATGACTATTCAGTGGGTTCCGGTCCTGGTTCAGGAGACCTGATCCAAGTGAGCTGTTCATTAACAGGCTGTTCTTTATTTGCTATTAATGTGGTAGAAAAAGGCGGCAAGGTAGCTTGCACCTCCAGGGTCTGGATTCGATTCCGGCCTCAGGGTCTACATGTTGCTTGGTGGGTTTACTCCAGGTGCTCCCGCAGTCCAAAAAGATGCAGATTAAGCTATTTGGCATTTCCAAATTCGGTGAGCATGCGAGGGTGTGTTTGTGTGTGTGGATTGGCACCCCATCCAGGCTGAACCCCACCTTGTGCGCCACCTCTCAAGTCTCCAGTAGTAGTCTCCCTGTGAGCCTTTATACAAAATAAAGCAGTATAGCAGACGAGTGAGTGCGTGTTAGAACAGGCGAACATTGGAGTGTGCAGCACAGGGAAACTCCAGGCACAGTTTTGAGAACCACTGGACTACATCAGCACACCAGAGAAGTGCTGTTTCTCATTAACTGTGGCAAAGCTATGTTTATACTCTATTTGGATAAGCAGCACACACAACTGAGCATCATGCCTATGTGTTCACATTCTCGAGGCCTGACATGTTGGGACATATGCTTTATGATATTCTGGCCCAATCTGATAAAACCCATACAGAAGACGATTGCTATCAGACTCCCTTGTGTGCTCACCATGAAGGCATGACTGAGCTCACATGCACACGCTGATCTCATCTCATCGAGTATTACATGCACAATTTCCTCTGAGTTTTGACAACTCGTTGCATGTCTCAGGATATGAATGTAAAGGTTATTTGTTCTTCTGGTGTAAAAAATGGCAGATTTCGATTGCCGTCAGTATGAAAGTATGTGGAGATGAGATGAGATGAGATGAGATTAAAGATTTTGTCCTGCAGAAACCTGGTTACAGTCTCTCATTCATTTAGAAGCTTGGAAATGAGTTCCTATTACAGCTTAATCTAATTATCCAATTTATTTGTGGTGGTATTTCTTGGAAATGTGTGATGGCAGAAAGTCACATTAAGCTTCTACCACATGCCTGTGTTATAAAATGCTTGTTGCTCACATTAAAGGGGCACTTAACTCACGCCAAGGGTAATCACAGCAGTTTATGGAAAGTTGACATGGTGACCCTGCTAACTGGGGGGAAAAAAATCTCACATGCTGCTTTTCAAATGCTATAAAACTTTAACTTACTAACCCCGGTCTGTCTGAGAGCTTTTGTTTACATTGTAATGGTAATCAGTTTGACTGATAAATTATGAGGGATTAATAAGTCATATACACTGTTTGCCTCTATACTGTATATTCACTCAGTTGAGTTCTCCATTAATGTACTGTATTATGCATTTATTTAGAGCAAGTAATCTGTGGTTTTATGGCTTTTACAATATTCAGCCAGAAGCCTATAATGTTGTGTGCATATTTAGTACGTTTTGATTTATGTATGAAACTGCGATTGCTTTTAATGTGCTGTACAGTATGTTTCATTAGCATTTTTCACTGCCTTTTAGGGCCTCTCATGGAATGGACAATAAACCATTTTCCAGTGTAAGATTGTCAATTTAAGAACTTCACAGTATGCTTAAAGTAAATCATGATGGTTACCAGTACTCGATAATTCAATATACTGTACTGTAGGTTATATAAAATGTATGTAAAAGTAGTGGTTTATTAAAATTAAGGCAAATAATTATTAAGGTTGTTGTTGGTCTTTCGGCTGCTCCCGTTGAGGGGTTGCCACAGTGGACCATCTGATCCACACAACAAGTTGGCACAGGTTTTACTCCAGATGCTCTTCCTGATGCAAACCTCCAATTTTATCCAGGCTTGGGACTGGCACTTGCATCCAGTGGCTAGGGTCTGGCCATTGGCTAGGTTTTGGGCATTGGCTGGGAATCAAACCCGGGCCCTATGCATATGATCCATAAATAGAAAAACAGCATACAGTACTACATAGGTGTTGTTGTCAAATTGGTTATGCTCACTGACATGGGACAGAACTTATACTGAAGCTGAACACCAAACACATATTGGCCAACATTACTCTATATTTATAAAGTTTTGTATATTTGCTATGTACATTGCATCAGAAACAAGGTTTCTAAGACCAAAAAAAGGTTCATCAATACATTTCTGCATATATAGTTCACTCTTTTAATGTGCAGATCTCTCACTCTCTTTTTTTTATAAGCACAAATCTTTAATGTGCAATTATGAAACCATTTGCACCAGGGTTATACTTGACTATCATATAGTATCTGGTCATGTTTGCGCAGTTGCCCTTTCTGACCCCCTTTTTCACATCGCCTCATGCCCCGTCTCAGTGCTCATCTTTCAGCAACGTGTGAGCACATTCCTCTCCGATCCGCTCATCTCAGAAATGCATCACAGGTGATGTCATACGGACCCCTCAGCACCTGCGATTGGTTAGCAGGGCACTAAGCAGAAAGGCCCACCCTGAACAATAAAACTTACTGTGTAGGCAGTTCCAACTGGGAGTCCTGACTTGCCACTGTCCCTCTGCATCAGACTGATCAGATTATTTCATATTTAACACAGGGTGAGCTTTCCTTTTCTTCACACACTGCAACATTTTCCAAATAAAGGACCCTTCTATTATACTTCAAATGTACTTCTAATGTTTCAACCCCCTCCTTTTTAAAATGACATAATCATTTCCTGATGGAGGTTATGCCTAGAGCAGTGTTTAAAAGGAACTTCATTAATAAATTCCCATCAGCCTTGTATTTTAGCCTGGTCACATTCCTTTAGCTGATGTAATTGTTTATTTTAGGCCATAAATTCAAACTGGATGATTTCAAAATCTGTTATCTGGCTACATCCTGACGGTTTTGAGCTTCTCTTCAGAACTGCTGTAAACTAATCAGAACCGTCCGGCCATCTAAAGCATGTTTCAGATGAGAGAAAGTTCGGACTGTACATTTTCATCTTAGATTGGGGATTACATCATCTTTGTGGTATTCGAACGGTCTAAGCGTCTGGACTATAGTAGTCATAGCTTTTCAGAAATTCTGTGTATTTTGCATAAATATTTATCTTAGACCAGTGAATAGCTTTAGGTGCACCTCCAACAAATGAAGAACTTCAAGCAGCGAGCTACTTGGATCAGACTTTGCACTGGTGTTGTATATTTTTCTCAATCTCGCCACCTTTGCCAGTGGTATTTCAGTGTAACAGGGTTGAAGTAGATAGAGAACCAGTCTGGCATTGCTCCTTCAACAAAACAAAACTGTTCCTTTGCATTGTTGTCCCGTCTCCATGGAAACATTTAGTCATGACAGAGAAAGGAAATATTTGGGTCATGCCAGACTCCTGGTTAGTATGCTGTGTGAACTGTGAATCCTTGCCATTTTTAAGTACTTTGACCACTTCGCACTTTGACTGATTGTTGTCCTGTCCATTTCCTGAGAAAACATCCTGACTTCATTCTAAGCAAACAGCGAAAAGAGACTGAGGACAGACTTTGTGAGAAATGGCCCCCCCGTATCAGTCTCCTCCTCCTCTGCCCAAACAAGGGTAGAACAATTCTGTGCCTTATATGGGAGGATGATATCACCGGCGAGTGGAGCAGTGCTTTTGCACACAGCATTCACCTTTCATTTTGCAACAATGATATGTTTGGAATGTGATGGCTAATTCTGCAGGGAGCATGGGACTTTTATTCAACCCTGCAGAAGTCTTAACGGCACAGACACAGCTGAAAACTCATTAGATATGGATTCACATGGAACACATCACAGTTAGCGGGTGAGTTTGAAATCTGTTTAGAATCTGACAGATGTTGAGGATTTTAAACACACCAGTTGGGAAAGGTTGGCGTTTTCAGAATCTAGTGATCTTTGACACCAAGTAAGTTTGGTAAATGACTTTTTGGATTAGGGTTTCTATCTCATGTTTAATGGGGTCTGGGGCACTTGTAGTGGATTTATTGTGCTGACTTAAAGGTCCCCTGCAGAGCTGAAGCAGTGTAAACATTTACCACCTTCATGGATGGTTGCTTTTTAGGTGCTCCTGACTTCAAGGCATGTATAATAGTAACAGGGATTTAGAAATGTTTCATGGCATGTTACTTTGCACAGTCTTACAGTACTGCGATCATGTAAACATGTGAAACGCATTAATCTGTTGTCAAAGATAGTCACATGAGGGCTCTAACCCTCTCTTTGTTCTCTGCTGTCATACCCCCCCCCCCCTTTTTTTGCTACTCTGCTTTGCATCCTATGCAGTGATGTTATTTAGGCATCTGTTCAGGTTGTTACAGGACTAACATATGTGGCTTCCCCTTTATCAGGTGAACAACTGAAATATTAGAAGCAAATATTGTGAGAAAAACCAATGTTCTTCTCTCAGTGTTAACCAAAGCGTCATTTCTCTTGCAATTTATCAGTATAAATTGATTTCTATTCTCTTTATTCTGTTTTGCGCAGGCTAAAGAAACTGTTGGAGCAGGAGAAGGCATACCAAACTCGTAAAGACAAGGATCACAGCAGGCGGCTAGAAAAAGTAAGAGAAGAGCTGGTGAAACTGAAGTCCTTCGCTCTGATGCTGGTAGATGAGAGACAGCTTCACATCGACCAGATTGACCAGCAAAGTCAAAAGATCACAGACCTCAGCAAAATGTTACAAGAGAGGGATCAAAATCTGGAAATTGTCACCAGCAAGTACAAAGACGATAGTCAGAAGATTCAGAAGTTGGAAGTGGAGTTAGAGCATAAAGCTGCAAAATTTTTACAGGAACATGAGGACATGACAGCCAAGCTCTCCAGTCAGGAGTCCCAAAACCGACAGCTACGCACAAAACTGGCCGGTCTGTCGCTGAAAATTGAGGAGCTGGAGGAAAGTAACAAAGCACTTCAGAAATCCGAGGAGGATTTGCAAGAGTTAAGGGATAAAATCAGCAGGGGAGAATGTGGAAACTCAAGCATTATGGCTGAGCTTGAAACTCTCCGCAAGCGAGTGCTGGAGATGGAGGGAAAAGATGAGGAGATCACAAAGGCAGAAGCACAGTGCAAGGAGCTGAGGAGGAAGCTTCAAGATGAGGAGAGTCACAGTCGCGAGCTGAAACTTGAAATCGAGAAGTTGCAGAAAAGGATGGCAGGCTTGGAGAAACTTGAGGTAACTTTTAATATGAGCAAATCCGCATGTACACAGCTCCATGTAAGCCTAGAACGAGAGAAGAACTTCACAAAGAACTTAACCAAGGAGCTGGAAACTGTTAAAAATCATGTTAAAGAGCTTCAATGTGCTGAGTCGAGGCTTGAAAAGGCAGAAAGTAGCTTAAAAGATGATTTGACAAAACTAAAGTCATTTACTGTAATATTAGTGGATGAGAGGAAGAACATGGCAGAAAGAATTAAGCAAGAGGAGCAAAAGAGTGAAGACATGAGCAAGCTGTTTAAGGCTGAGCAGGGCAGGGTCATGGAAATCACAGAGAAGCTGATTGAAGAGAGCAAAAAGCTTTTGAAACTGAAGTCAGAGATGGAGATGAAAGTGTCCGCCCTTACAAAGGAGAAAAATGACCTAAAGACTAGACTTGCATGTGAAGAAGAGAAACAAAATGATCTCAATGCAAAGGTCAACCTGATGCAAAAGAGGGTGGACTGTTTCGAGGAGGCTGAAAGAAAATCTAGAAACAGAACTGATGTGGACAAGACAAGATATACTGATGAAGACAACAAGGTTAAAGAGTTAACAGAGGAGATTGACAGGCTGAAGAATCGTTTGAAGCAGCTAGAAGTTGTGGAGGGTGATTTAATGAAGACAGAGGATGAATATGATATGCTTGAAAAGAAGTTCAGAACAGAGCAGGATAAGGCCAATGTTCTGTCTCAGCTCCTGGAGGAAATGAAGTCACAGATTGCCAGAAACAAGGCCATTGAAAAGGGGGAGGCTGTAAGTCAAGAAGCTGAATTAATATTGAGGTGCAAGATGGAGGAGGCCAAAACCAGAGATTTGCAGGCGGATGTCCTGGCTCTTAAGGAGAAGATTCATGAGTTGATGAACAAGGAGGATCAGTTATCTCAACTTCAGGTTGATTACACAGTTCTAAAGCAGAGGCTCATCGATGAACAGGACAGAAAGAAAAGTATGAGCCAACAGATCCTAAACGTCACCAAAGAATTAGAGGCGACTAAACGATACAGCAGAGCACTAAGGCCTAGCATGAATGGAAGGAGAATAGTGGATGTTCCTCTTACATCAACAGCTGTCCAGACAGACACACACGCTATTGAAGCTTTTGAAGAAGAGACTCCAGCTGTATTTATAAGGAAATCTGTTTTGGAAGAAAATCATGTGATGAGCAATTTGAGGCAGAAAGGGATTAAAAAACCTGCAGTTCTGGACCGTTATCCTCCGGCGGGTACAGACCTAAGTATGAAAAAATCATTGATTCCCTGGATGAAGAAAAAAGAAGCTAGTGCAGATGCACAAGTTGGCTTAGACAAGTTGACTTATAAAGTTAATGGAGATGCATCACCTCAACCATCAGAATTAACCATGTCACAAAAACCAGGCCAGCCACTGCATATAAGGGTGACTCCAGATCATCACCACAGCACTGCCACATTGGAGATCACAAGTCCTCGTGCTGAGGACTTCTTCTCAAGCACCACAATTATCCCAACTTTAGGGCTGCAGAAGCCACGGATTACTATAGTTCCTAAATCAACTACGGTGTCACCAAAGGGTAGCTATGACGTAATGGACAGGACCAAGTCTCCAGTGACCATTACAACCATTTCCCGAGCTAAGTCCCCAGAAGGAAGCAAGATCTCCTACCCTGATTCTCCAAGCTCTCCTGTCTCAGTCATCACAGTTAGCACAAGCCCAGTGATGCAGGCGCCTATCTCTCCAGAATTCCAGGAGACCCCAAGCATGGGCAGAGCAGTGTTTAAAGTGACTCCGGAGAAGCAGACGGTGCCAACACCAGTCCGCAAATACAACTCCAACACCAACATCATAACAACAGAAGATAACAAAATTCATATTCACCTAGGGAGTCAATTCAAGAGGTCTCAGGACTCTGGAAGCAGTCCTACAGTTACAGTAAGGCCTCTGAATGTATGCACAGAGAGCAAGGAGACACCCACTACAGAGACCCTCCTGCGTTCCCCACGACAGTCCCCATCTTCAGGGAAAGCCACACCTGGCAAGATGACAAGTAGCATCACCATTACCCCTATCACGTCTGCTCCTTCAAGGCCAACCCAGTCTGTGGTGAGTGACCATGCACCACATATAGAAAATGTCATCCCTTTATCCACTTGTTTGATGTTAGTTATTTAGCAATTCATAAAAATGTACATGACTTTGTGACCCTAAACAACATCATCTTCTACATTACAGTTGCTTCTGAATTGTTTCAAAATGATATCAGGGGGTGTCTGTTCCCTAGATAGATCTCTTTCCAGGTATAGATAAGTGCAAAACATTACCTAACATGTGACTTTTAACTAACTTTGGAATGACTTGTTATGCCAATTCCACCAAAAATGAGTGGAGTTCATAATTGTTAAAATAGTTTATTTGGCACAAACTGACTGATCCCTCATATTTAACCATGAATTTGGCCTGAATTATTTTATAGCACTTACTGTAGTCTTAGTTAGTGTACATGTGTGAGTAGATGCAAGCTAACATCGCTAGCATATTCTGGCACAATAAGACCCTCTACTAAAACAAGCACAACAGCTTATCGAGAGCTGGATCTTAAAGAAATGGTAGTTGCAAATGTCACATGTTAAACACAACGTTTGTAGATATTTATATAGTAATCAGGCTTTTGGAACCTTAAAAAAGCTGTTGCTGCATAAAACATCAGGGTATTTGTAATACAGTGGATGGCCATCCTTTTCTGCAATGGTAACTATGGCAGTGTTGGAACATATACATAAAATAATACCAAATTATTTTGAAATGCAATGAATGGGCTGGCCATCTTACCTGAACTGCCTCATTCATAGCAGTTCAAACTATATGCCTTTACTGAAAAGCGTGGATTTGAGCAGCTGTGTTCTGGGTGGGAAATAATTTTTAGACTTGTAAATTTAATGTAAAACGATACTGTTCGTATTTCACCTGATTACCACAAGCACAGAATCACTTTACAACATTTGCAAAAAAAAATTTATGGTGACAAAATTTGTAAGAAATTTGTGACAAACATGCTGTAAAACTTTTTATTTTGACCAATATCCTTTTTATTTTATTTATTTATTTTTTTCTTTCCAGTCCGGGACGGATGTGCAGTCAACTCGGTCTTGCTCGACAACACGAATCCCTATGTCAAAAGGTATGAAACCAAGCAAAACTGTAATGGGTCTCACTGCAGTATCCAGGATAGAGCCTAGAGCAGAAAGCCAGTCAATGAAAATTGAACTGAGGAAGTCTGCAGTGATCAGCTCAGTGTCCACAGCAGGTGGAAAGAGCTGAGTGTCTAGCACTCTGTAATAGCTAAAGTTGACAGAACCACTGCACCTGGTTAATTTCAAGTAAATGTAAATCCATGAAGACTCTCTATTGAAGCACTTGCTGATACCAAATACCATTAATATCATCTCTGTTTTAAAAAAAATGTGATTGTGTTTTAAAATTAAAATATATGGTATGGAAAGTATACGGTATGTATATAGTGTTGTGTATACATACTAGCTAATATATATAGTGTTGACACTTGGACATACTGAACATTTTTTTTTTTTTTTGGCTTGAATCATTTTCCCCTCTAGAGGACAGAGTTAGGCTACTAACCCCTTCGCTGGGTTTTGGTTTTCTTAATTGTGTACTCATTTTTATAATCCTCCTTTGTTTTGACCTAATATTTTCTAGTGGAGGTCCCCCCCCCCCCAAAAAAAAGGATATTTAATATAATCTGT
>JAOTQY010000008.1:19856239-19866411 GCA_026413445.1 Dolichallabes microphthalmus
TCCCAGGAGACTTCGGGCACTAGGCAGGGTACACCCTGGACAGGGTGCCAATCCATCGCAGGGCACACACACATGCATACACTCACACACCCATTCACACACTATGGGCAAACAGTCAAAAAAAAAAAAAAAGGTTTGTGTGGCTGTGGTTTGTGTAAAGGCTAAAATTAAAACAATCCAACACTCATGAAATAGCATGCAGATATTCGTCATGGAGATGTGAGCACATAAGGAATGAACGTGAATTCGTTACATTTCACCCCTGTCCACTTGGAGGCGTGTCATCACAGCGGTCGCTTTGTCATTTCATCCATGATGTCATAGGCTGTAACTTAACCCATGCTGAGAGTTTATTGATGACCTCAGTGGGATTTCTCTGCTCCATAACTCTCTGCAGCTGTGGGAAAGTCCACTTTCTAATTTGTGGAAGGATGAGTTCAAACATACTTATGCAGTGGAAGGTCAGGAAATTCTGGTTTCCTGTGTTTTGGAGTATCGTATAAGAGTATCTCACAACATATTCATTATATGTAAAAAAAAAAGAAAAAAAAAAAGTTTATTCACTAGACTGTTAAGGTAGAAACATTTCTAATGTAGAACTGTTCCACCCAAAATCACAGAATCAGAATCAGATTTCCACCCGATAACCACTACAGAGATTACTTCAAAGTTTTCATTTCTACTTAGTTGCATCATGACCTTATTTACAAACACGGTTACCAATTTATTCCACGTTTATCCAAAAGAAACTGAAATTAGCACCACATATGGCCACAATGACCAAAATTGATTAAAAGAATTTACAAAAGCACTTTTTTAAAGACTTATGCTCATATGAATAACTAGTGGCGGGATAATAATTTCTACTGTGTGCTGGACGAGCTGCAGACTAAACATTCTCTCTTACCCACTTAATCATTTTCTGAAAGTTTCTCAAGAACTCGAGAATGAGGCTGAGGTTTCAGCGGTGTTAAAATAAACCGGTAAAAAGGAAAAAAGGAAATGTTATCAAACACAACTATGAATGTTAATCATGGCTGAAAAGTATGTATTTCAGTTTCTTGTGTTACAGTGCTGCCTGGAAATCTCTGAGCCTTTTATTATCACTTCATGGATGTTGGAGAGAAAAGCAGGAAATTTCATTTACAGTGAGACAATGCTAAGAGGAAACTGAGATCATACTGCTTTCTTAAGCAAGGACATTGGGGAAAAAGAATCAGTTATATAACAGTCTCTCGATATTCAAGAGTCACAACAGTTTCGTGAACATATTGTCGCCATTTAGTGTTACAGTACATACAAGAAGAGAATGAATGAATGAATGAATGTTTTCATAAGTTATTTATATTAATCCTATTCATTCTAAAGACTTCAACATTAACTGTTCTTCCAGGTTCATTTCTATTCCTCAAATCAGAGCTATCACGCTACTCCAACCTGTAGTCATGTTTTGTCTTTAGTTTGTATCTTTAGTTTTGCATTGTACAGTAGCTATGATACAGTTGTAGCTGTCAAGAGGTTCTTAAAAAGAAGCAGTTATTAAAAGACTTTTAGCACCCAAATGGTCTAAGCCTAAGAACCTTATGCTCCAACAAGTACACCATGGGCAAAGGCACTAAGATCATATTGTCCGTCCATTCTCATGAATAATGTGAAAATTACCTGAAACATGATATAATTGTCTGAGTATATAAATACATAAATGTACAGTAAGGACCAATTTACTGGAAATGTATGCGAGAACTCTCCAGTGTCAGTTTTTTTCAACCATCAAACTTCGTAATTTTTTCCTCCATAGGAAAGGCATCGGGATGGAGGACCGTGTACTCTGCAGTTTATAGTAACATAAGGTGCGATTATTGCGGGTGTTCCAAAACATTAAATGTTACTATAAGCATTTTGTGTTGTTTGGTAATTATAACAAAATTCATTTGCTAGCAGTCTGCTGTGGGATCTCAAGGATAAAACATTTTGTACATTTGGTGTTGTAGGAAAATACACTTTGCCAGACAAAAAAAAAAGCCTCATACTTTAATAGTTAGCTAGCATTTTGTTGGACCACATTTTGCTTTGATCAGGGCGCACATTGACAGTGGAGTTGTTTTGACAACCATTCAGACTTGCATTAAGTTTTGGCCAAGATCTTGTAATGATGATAGAAGAAGCAACCAATTTTGTTAAGTTTTTCCAGCACCCAAAAGACTGTGGCGGCCAATTCAAGTATGAAAATGATTCCTCATGCTTCTACCTTTCTCAATTTCAGCCGTGAATATGATTGGAATATGATGGAATATTATATTCATAGATGTGATACTTTGGTCATTCGGGTCATCATCTGACTTCATTTTATTGCCACATAAAAGTTAGACCTGAATAACTAAACCAACCCATCAAAACACTGTCTCCACAGGCTTGTTCAGTGGGAACTACGCACGATAGGTGCATCGCTTCATGTGGTTCTCTTCTTACCCTGACACGCTCATCGCTCTGGAATAGGCTCAATCTAAACTCATGAGACCACATGACTTCTTTTTTCCTTTGCTCCAAAGGCCAATGTTTATGTTCCCTAGCAAACTGAAGGATTTTTTTTTATTAGTTTGAGTAACAAGTGGTTTTCTTATGGACCTACAGCTAAGTCCTGATCCTGAGAGTTTTCCTCATACTGTACATGTAAAAACGCTCATCATATATCTGAGCAGTTGAGGGATATGGGGCAAATTGGTGGTGGTGGTAACCACTGAGCTACCCCTTGCCCCTGAGGTATACCTCTAAGGCTTACATGGCATATAAAACATGTGCAATAAAAAAAAAGTCTTACAATCATTTCCATTAACAAAGCTGATTATTGAAGCATTCTTTGATTTAATGGTGTGTTGGGAGAGGTATTAACCGAATTCCAGTCATTTCAGCAATCTCATTAATTTCAGGCCAATAATTTGACCCAACAAAGTAATATGTTTTCCACTACCATAAGATACATCTTCTGACTTGGTTGTTTAAGAAATGAGAAGCTGCTCACTGTATCTGCTAGGGTTAAAAGGATTATTGCCAACTGAAACATATGACTCACTGCCATAATTCTTCCTTAAGTACTGTATTTGCTTATATAAATTCAATTGTAACTGGTTTTCACTGTTGATTATTTTCCTGTAACAGCACTGGTTATCATCTTATTTTCTCCAAGAGAAATTCCTCATACACTTTGTAATACTGTGAATCAGATGTTGCTGGTATTTTCCTACAGTCAGTAAAAGATCTGCTAATTAAAAGGTCTGAGCGTTGTTTTTAAGTTAGAAGAACCTTTATGTGCAGTCCAGAAGAGAAATAATAACCCTATGACTAGGTTTGGCCACAACATGATTAGTAAACGTCTTCTTGCTCGTGCAGTTTTGTTGTGGTTTCAAACGATTCCTCACCATCAGTCATTATAGAGTTAGTCACTGCAATGTCCAAAAAGGTAGAGTCTGCAAAAAAGAGTTTTAACTACATAATCATTTTGTCTCAGATGATGTAGCATTACAATTTTCTTTCCCTGGATCTAAGAGGTTCCAGTATAACAATGCCCCTGTGCACTAAATGAGTTCCATGGAGACATGGTGTGTTAATGTTTGAGTGGAAGAAAACAAGTGTCCTGCACACAGCCCTGACCTCAACCCCACTGAACAACTTTTGGGATGAATGGGGATGCAAATTGCGTACCAGACTTGCATCTTGCGTGACTTCATTAATGCCATTAGAGGTAAATGAACACAAATCCCTTCAGACATGTTCCAGTGGAAAATGTAGTGGAAAGTAAAAAATATACACGCCCAGAACAGTGGAGGCAGGAATGGATAGGCCAAGTCCATATTCGTGCTTGTGGCGTTAAAATGGGATGCTTATCAAGCATGGGTGTAATAGTCAGGCGTCTACACACATCTGACTATATCATGTAACATTATTCAACACCTAAAGCTGATGTGGACCTTTCTTGCAAATTTTGCAACTTCTATCTTAGGTGTCTATTTAGGAAAACTGTTCTCCAAAACAAATTTAGTTTTTGGGGTTTGTCACATTCCAGAAAGATCAGACACATTCTTCTAACATGCAATTAGAATTTACTATGAGATTAGGATGGAGTGCATCTGCAAGTTATAATAGGATCCTTTAAACAGCATTTCATTATAGTAGCTATATACTTTTCAAACATTTTCTTTTAATACTAATCTTTTAAAAATTAAGTATTGTAATTTATGTTCCTAGATCACATGGCATTTACATGTTTTATCCAGAGCGACTTACTGTACATTTTTTAGCTCATTATATATTTGAGCAGTTGAGGGATATGGGGCAAATTGGTGGTGGTAACCACTGAGCTACCCCTTGCCCCTGAGGTATACCTCTAAGGCTTACATGGCATATAAAACATGTGCAATAAACAAGTCTTACAATCATTTTAAAATGAATAAATTGAATATCTAATTGAAGAATGGTGGTGTTTAGCCTCACATTAGTATCATGACAATGAACAATGAATGTTCTGCCAGGTTCTGCATGTAATGGCCAAGTGTTGAAAAACCAAAAACGTGCACCGCTGTTATCGTCATTTCTCCTGAAACAACTGAGAAAAAGAAATAAAATAAATATTTTATTTCCCATGCCTTAAGACTTTGGGCTAGATTCAAGTATTTTATGAGGTTTTTTTAGTTGTAGTTGGGGCTGAAACCTGGCAACCAAACTGCCTATGAAAGGATAAACCTCATGTACACATGACCCTTTTTTGTCCTGCAGGATCCCAGTCTGTGAAGCTGGCAAAATTTCTTAATATATATAATTTCTTAATATATATATAACTTCTAAATACTGTGCTCAAACCAGTAACTGGAGATTACTTAACATTGCTGTGAAACTACAAACATACTGTAAGATATAAGTATTTTATATTTATTACTTATTATATTAATTATAAAATATAAGCAAAAAAAAAAAGAAAAGAAAAGACAGGCAAAGTTTAAATTTAAACGTTAGTAAAGCTCCAAGTGTTTCTACCACATCCTCTCATCCTCGATATCCATCCATCTAGGAACCTCTGTAGTCCAACTAGGCACAGTGGACTAGGGACTAATGCAAGGCCACTGGTTATCACCTTTATATTTATTTACATTTTACAACCATTATAGGACCTCCGTTCGACTTCTCATGGGCATTATCCTTTAAATCACAGGCAGCCTGGATCCTATTCCAGGAACGTGGGGTACACCCCTCTATCTCACTACACAAGCAAACACTCACTATAGAAAACACCCATTAATCTAATCTGCATGTCTTTGGACTGCATGATTAAACTGGACAGACCCACACACCGACCCGAAAACAACACTTGAACCCCTGACCAGGCCACAGTGCTAACCACTACGCCACCACACCACATCCTGAAGTGTTGTTCTATTTTCTTTTTATACCGCTACACTTTTCCGTCATTTCTTTTACATTCATAAAAGAATGACACATCATACTTTTACGCATTTATAATGACATTTAATGTTGTTGAACATCATTATTTTATATTATCAATTAAGTCATCCATTCACCAACCTCTATTTTCCCCCTCTCTTGATGTTAATACCACTCCTGACATAAATGTTTATTAAATATCTGCCTACAGAGAGTTTCACCATAATATAAAAACTTGCGAGCTGGAACCAAGATTCCCAGAACCCCAAACCAACAAACTAGAGCCTTAGCCAACTGAGCCCCCACTCTCCCAGTTTCACCACAATATGCAAACATGATTTACATTATAATACATTTTATTTGTTTAAAAAAAAAAACAGCATTAGCCATTTTGTAAATTTTCTACAATATGGCAAAATGTTAAATGAAAACAATAGCTTACATTAGCCTCAAGGATTTTCCAATGCGGACTTCACAAATGTGAATCAAATGATCTGATGAGGCTGTGAAGGAAGGCAGCAAAAACAGAGCCAACACATAACCTGAGCATAATGGGAAACGTGTTTTGCATTAGCCGAGTACTAATCACTTTCTCTGCTGGAGTATTGCAGTTAGAATGATGGAGCGGGTGAAAGTAGGACACATGTGGCTCGATTTACTGGACTGCAGTGCTGACACATGCAGAGTCACTCCAGAGGGTTTTAAGAGATTTTATATAGAATAACAGCACTACGCCCTGTACAGCATTTTGGACTTCATCCATCTGTGGTCAGTCAGTTATAAACCTATGTTTGCTGCCTAGGTTTTTAACATGCATCATGTACTCTTAGGAGAAGAAGAAGAAGAAGTAAAAGAAGACTTTGTTCTGTCAGATACAGTCTACACTACAACATAGCGAAATTCTTTCATTCTGATGTCATGGCTTGTTAGGATGCTGGGGTCAGAGCACAGGGTCAGCCATAGAGCAGAGATGACGATTTGATCAAAACAGTGGCTGCTGGAACGTCTGACCTTCTGATCACCGCCACAGAGCATTAATTGATGTGCTACCATTGCCGAGTTGGCAGACATACGTATATAGAGCAATTTTTTCTTCTTCTTCAACTCTTGACCTATTTCAGAGATCATTTGAGAGCTACCACTGCCAAAAACTTGTTATCTCAGTGTGAGCAGGGTTCGAACCTGTGTAGGGAAAACCCCAGTGGATTTCAAATTTCAAATCCAACAAATTTAGCTGTTTAAAAAGCAAAGTAGATTTTATTCACGCACTCACTCACCATCTATACCCCTTTATCCTGTATACAGGGTTGCGGGTGCCCTGAATCCTATGCCAGGAGACTAAGGGGGTGCACCCTAAACGGGGTGCCAATCCATCACAGGGCACACACACACATACACACACACACACACACACAACACAACACACAGGCAACTTGGAAACACCAGTTAGCCTAACCTGCATGATTTTGGACTGTGGGAGGAAACACACCAAGCACAGGAAGAGCATGCAAACTCGAGGCGGGAACCGAACCCAGACCCTGGAGGTGACAGTGCTAACTCATTAGATATGTAAAGTCTAAAGTTTAGTGGCTGTTATTGCATTAACACTGTATGCATGGGAATGAGAGTTCGTTGGTCTTGCTGAAACACACCAGCACAGGGAGAGCATACAAATTCCATGCATGCAGACTCGAGTAGGGAAACGAACCCGGATCCTGGAGGTGCATGCTGATAGTGCTAACCACTATGCCACCGCACTGCCAAAACATATTCAATTCAAGTATACTTCTTTAAACAAGACTCCATTAATCATTAGTTATTATGTCTAATACAGTGTGTTGTAATAAAGTAGAGTAGTGATTGCATTAACACTGTATGCCATGAGAAGGAGAATATTTTTGGCGCTCCTGCAACACACCATGCATGGAGAGAACATGCAAACACCATGCACACAGACCCGAGATGGGAATCGAACCCAAACCCTGAAGGTGCAAGGTGATTGCAATTTTAATTTTATTATTATTATTATTATTATTGTTTTATTTTTTTGCAAGCTTTACTTAGTTGAGTTAACTTTTTTGGACGGAACGTGCCCTGTAATTAAACCCTGGTTTGTACAGTAATAAGCATTGACTAAGCAGTACACTGAAACGAGTAGGAGATGCGAAACGCCCACCCGCCCACTCTTTCTTTCTCCCAGTCTCTCCCCCTTTTTTCCTTTCTGACAGTCAACAGGAAGACTGTGCTGAGCCTGCCAAAAAGGGGGGGGGGACAAGAAACTCCAAACTACAACTACTCAAGAGGAGAGCAGAGACCTGCTGCATGTGTGTGTGAGGGAGAGAGACAAGCACAACATTTGCGACAGATTTTTGTGCACGCAAAAAAAAAAAACAACAACACTTTTGTTTCCAAATCAACCCGATGTCTAGCAAGCGTCCCAAACCGGAAAAAACAGAAAAGGCAAAAATGGCGCAGAGACTCAGCCGCGATCTGACTTGCTCGATCTGCCTGGATTTATTCAAGCAGCCGGTGTCTCTCCCGTGCGATCACACCTTCTGCAAATCTTGCATTACTAACTACTGGAGCGGCGGCGGAGGAGGCGCGCGCGTACCCGGTCAGCCCGGCACCGGCTCGTCCAGCTCGTGCCCACAGTGCCGCAAAGTGTTCCCGGGTCAGGCGTACCGGCCCAACCGCATCGTCGCCAACATCGTCGAGAGCTACACCCGGGAGATCGAGGAGGAGAGCGCGAGCGCCGCGAGCAGCACGCCGAGCGCCGCGCCGCGCTGCGCGCGACACCGCGAGGAGCTCAAGCTGTACTGCGAGGAGGAGCACGAGCTCGTGTGTCTCGTGTGCGCCGTGTCGCAGGAGCACCGCTCTCACGCGCTGGTGTGTGTCGACGAGGCGGAGCAGAAGTACAGGGTGAGCAGGAGCACCAAAAATAAAAATAAAACAAATCCTCTCATGCTCATGGCAATAATGTGTTAATGCACTTACAGCTGCTGCTCTCAGAATACTTCCGTATTAAAGTACTTTTAGTAATACTACTCTAGAACACACTGTATTAGACTTCACATAACTAATGAGTGATTGAGTCTTGTTTCAAGAAATGGAATATGCCAGAACTTAATTATGTTTAGCACAGGGTGCGGGTTCCATTCCCGCCTCAGAGTCTGTGTGCATGTCGTTTGCATGTGCTTGGTGCTCCAGGTACACCGGTTTCCTTCCACAGTCCAAAGAGATGCAGATTAGGCTAATTGGCGTTCCCAAATTATCCCAACTGTGGATGTGAATGTTAACTAGTGGTCCAACCACAGTTGTAAGAATGGGAATAAATACAATGGTCACCATTGGCCTCCACGGTCCCTGGTTGGATTACAGATGTTTCTAGATGGATGGATAGATGGATGGACGGAATTATGTTTTGCATTGTTGCCTTGCACCTCCAGGGTCTGGGTTCAATTCTCGCCTCATGCCTCTGTGCATGGTGTTTCAGGTGGGTTTTCTCCGGATACTCTGGATTCCTCCCACCGTCCAAAGGCTATTTGGCATTCCTAAATTGCTCGTAGTGTGTGAATGAACGTTTGTGTAGATTAGGCGAATTGATGTTCTCCAAATTGTCTGTAGTGTATTGTGTGTGTGTGTGTGTGTGTGTGTGTGTGTGTCCTGTGATGGATTGGCACCCCGTCCAGGGTGTACTCCACCTCATGCCCTAAGTCCCCTGGGATAGGTTCAAGGCCCCCCATGACACTGTATATAGGATAAAGTGATGTAGACGATGAGTGAGTGTCGGGCACTGGTGGCTCAGTGGTAGGTGTTTCGTCTGCCATGCGGAAGGCCTGGGTTCGATTCCAGCCAGTGCCCACACCCCAGCTTTGCCGGTCCCAAGCCCGGATAAATGGGAGGGTTTCGTCAGGAAGGGCATCCGGCGTAAAACCTGTGCCAAGTTGTTGTGTGGACTGGATATTCCGCTGTGGTGACCCCTTGCCGGGAGCAGCTGAAAGATCAACAACAACGATGAGTGAGTGTATTACATTTTTGAACTGCTGGTTATTATCTGATGCATTGTGTTTACAAACTAGAATAGGAGCTTGCATTGTCTGCACCACACATCGCCCTGGTATTACATTGCCCCCAGAAACCACCACTTCATGGTTCCCAGTTCAGTCCTGAGCTCAAGGTTACCATCCTTACATGTTTTCTCTGCGTTCACATTGTTTTCCTTATGGTTTTCCGGGTTTACTTCTACCTCCAAAAAAAACATGCCAGTAGCTGGATTCACATCCATCCATCTAAGAATCTGTAGTCTAACTAGGGACTGTGGAGGACAGTGGTGCTTACCATTGTATTTATTCCCATTTTAAGATCATGGTGGGACCTCTAGTCAACCTTCACACAAATTGGAATGTCTGTGGGAGGAAACCCACCAAGCCAAGGGAGAACATGCAAACTAAATGTACACTGATCCTGAGGCGGGAATCAAACCCAGGCCCTGGAGGTTTATCACAACTTTGCAAGCCACTGTGCCAGTAGTTGGTTTGGAGACCCTATATTACCCCTAGGTGGGAATGAGGGTATATGTCTACTAGGGGTGGGTGATATAGCAATTTTCTACCTCGATAACGATATATATCACGATATAGCAATTTGTATCTGAAAATACATAAATAAAAATTCAAAGACAAAGAAACTGTTTTACATAATGTAATTTTATTTAAACTGGGAATTGCTGAGGTTTGCCG
>JAOTQY010000008.1:19902470-19915695 GCA_026413445.1 Dolichallabes microphthalmus
ATTTAGTCTCAGTCGGTGACTCTCAGCCTCAGTCACTCATTTAGTCTCAGTCATAGACTCTCAGCCTCAGTCACTCACTCAGCCTGCCAGTGACTATCAATCTCACTTAACCCCTGTCATGCACTCAGGCAACTAATCTCTTGGTCTCTGTCAGGCAATTTCAGTCTCAGTAGGTCAGTGTCGGGCTCACTTGGTCACTCACTCATTCACTCAGTCACACAGTCAGTTTTAGTCTGTATCTCATTAGGGGCCCAATATGGAGATCTGTGATTCAGCAGTGAACGTGTCCTTCGCCACCAGAGCCAGACGCTGCCCAGCGGAGACGTCCACAGTCATACGCAGAGTCTGAGTTTCTGAGCTCAGTATTGTGATGATCTTGCAGAGCCATGATATGAAGTTTAGCAATGATCATGAAATGAAAAAGAAATATTGGCACACGCCTGTCTCTGAGCCCTGTGTGTGTGTGTGTGTGTGTGTGTGTTTATGCGAACGTGGAAAAAAATTGTTCGGGTTTCCTGGAGTCTGACGTCTTATTTCTGCAGCAATTCCTTGTGTGTGTCTGTATATGCGCGTGTGTGTGTGTGTGTGTAAGAGAGAGAAAGATCTAGACCTATACAAATGTATGTATTTAATAATGACAAGCTGATGCCTAGAAACACACACACATCTCAGCATGAATTACTTTTACATTAAGTGCTTGTGACAAAGATTTCAGTCAGAGGTGTGTGTGTGTGTCTTCATATGTGTGTGTGTTCTCTTTGAAATGGCGATTCTAAGAGTTGGGTCCAGTATAAACACGTCTGTTAAAAGCACAATCTCTCTTCTTTTCATCTTTTTTCCCCCTTCTGTCTCTTCCTAACTGCCAGAGAGGGCTCGTCTGTGAAACTCTTCTCTTTTCTCTGTTTATTTTTTTCTTCCTTATTTACATTCTTTCATAGATTTCTTGAGCCTCTTTTGTGAATTATTTTTCTCCCTTCATCATATTTTAAATTTCACAATTTATCATTTTCATCTTCCTCACTACCTTTTCCCCTATATCTCATTCCTTCCCTTCTCTGAATCTTTCTCAATCCTTTCCCACCCTTCTTTATCACCTCATTTAATCTAATCCTTCTCCTTTTTCTCTTTAAAGTGTCATCTGAATCCCCCTCTATCCTACTTTTCCCTCGATAAACCAGATGAATGATTTCCCGAGCGATGCTGAACTTAATCATGGGTCGCGCTGCTAATCAGCATTATCGATTTATTAATGTAAATGACCATATTGAGTGTTTGCCTGTTTAAACGGTTTCCCTCTGCTGTAGTGTGCATGGATTATTACCGAACCTGTCACAGTTCACACGCAGGTCCATCCTGATTTAGCACTCTGTTATTATAATGATGATTATTTATTTTCCCCCCGATAAAGCCCGAGCTCATATTTTCCTGCCGTGTACAGTCGTGTGTAGAAAAACGCCGCTAACCCCTATGCAATCTCAGCGTTTCAGCATAGAACACACCTCTGTCCTTCAGTCGCCTTGCAGTCACAGTTAAGACTTCTTGTGTTTGTGCGGAGATTACCCACAATTCCTTTTATGCGCTCAGATGTCGTTTTTCTTGTTTGTCGGGGTTCGAATTGTCACCGTAGCAAAATCCCGAACCCGTGTGTAAGAGCAGAGACTCCATGTGCACCTTCTATATTTTTGTCTAAAAGAGGTAAAAAAAAAAAAAGAGGAAAAAAAAATTAAGAACGCGTGTTGAATAAACATGTACATGTGAAATGTAAGTGGTCAGTAGTGTTCATTAGTGCAAACACCTCACTATTCTCTCTCAGCATCAACAATGAATGAAACACTACACAACGTCATGTTAATGGCGTTTCCTAGTGATTATTGTTCATTTTATTTAACCAAGAATGACACATACTTTTTATTTGTTTATAAAAAAAATTTTTGCCGATCATGGGTTTCCCTGAGCTCACGCGATCAGAAAGCGGTGTCCTCCGGTGTTGGATGTGTGAATGACGGTTCAAAAAGTTGGCGGCTTCACATCTGTTAACCTGCACCCTGTCTTGTGCAAAGAGACCCCAAAGCACCACATCATGGTAGGATGAAAAGAAGAGGGGAGAAACAGGGACTATGCAGATTCTTGGCTTCCAGAGTTGGCAGTGGACCTCCCGAACTGGAGGTCGCGGCTGACTGAGGCTAAAGACAAGGAACTAGGAGAGACTGTTGAAGCCTGGTGCTGACCCTTCCTTGGTGGCTCGCTCCGTGTGGTAGAGTTTCCAGCATGGACGGACTGGAAATGCACCGAGACAGAGCAGTCGTAACTCTTGTCCATACTGATGTGTGGCTGGCCTTTCATAATCAGCCCGTGACCGCAGGATAGTGAGCCTTGGAGAGAAATGCACTGCCAGTCTAAGCGTATCGAGAAGCCCCTCCCCTCCATAACGCAAAAATCTTTTGGACGCTAACTGGTCCGCGGTGATAAAAAGGTTGGGGACCACTGTTCTAACCCATTTCTTTTAAACTATGGAAGCCTCTGGTTTAGAGAGAACGACTTAATATCAAAATACAAGAGGTGATCAACTCAAGACTTAAAACTGATTGACAGTACGGTGATGAGACTCTTAGCTGCAGTAAATCATATAAATGGTGCAAACATTTATTTTTAAAAAGGCCGTACATTTGTGAATTATGATCCTGGGCAAGGTGGCTCGAAGCTCACTGCAGTCAACCTCTGAACATTGAGCGAGTGGAACGCCATATCCTTGAAAAACTTGTCACCAGCATGCAGAAGGGACGCATCTGTCTGTGGGAACTGTACACACATTCATTCATGAACATCACTTGCATATTACAGTTATTGCCACATTCCCCATACAGTCCTGACCTCTCTTCAAGCCATTTCCACATGTTTAGGTCATTAGAGGAATTCCTGGGAGGCCAGCGTTTCAGACGTGAAATACGCAGTCCGATCATGGCCCTGGTGTATTTAGAAACTTTTCCCCCCTGATGGTATCCAAGCATTAGTGAAGCATGGGATTATATAGAGAAATAGGGAAGGGAGTTTTTACTAATCCGGTCATTAAAACAACTGTGTTCTGCATGATCAAATGTTATGGTTTGATTTCAACAGTCTCAAATGAAGGAAAGAGAGAGACTGGTAAGAGAAAGACTTATTATATCATTAGTGATAACAGGGAAAGGTTTCTCAGGCCTTACAACATTAAGTTTAACTATAAACCATTAAAATGTGTAACTCCATAGATGGGTTTATTTTCGTAGATCTCCACAGTCTGTCGTGTGTGTGTTTGTGTTTCATACTTAATCAACAGCTTATGACCAGTCAGGACTGAGAATGCAGCATAGCTGTTGTATAAACACTTATGCAATATGCCAAAATATTGAACACATATGGTGTAGCAGGCAGTCTCATTGTTCTGTTAATTTATAAGCAATTAAGGAAAAATATGTAGCCATGAAAAATCTGCTAGTTTATTTTATAGCAGTGCACCTGCAAGTGCAGACAAGAAATCAGTAACAATCTCAAACTCAGAAATTAAAGTAAAAATTGCTTTGGTTCTACTCCGACTAACAACCTCTGCGTCATCTTCAGGTAAGATTTATTTCTCACTGATTTACAACTATTAATCATTTATTCACCCTCTTACTCATTCTCTATATCATATTATCCTGTACAGGGTCACAGAAAGCCTGTAGCTCATCCTAGGGGACTTGAGACACTAGGCAGGCTACACCTGGGATGGAGTGCTAGTCTGTTTCAGGGCACACAAGCGCATATATAATCACATACCACAGAACCTCGGATTACGAGCATAATTAATTCCGGAAGCGAGCTCGTATTTCAAAACACTCATAAATCAAAGCAGATTTTCCCATAAGATATAATAGAAAATTAAATTGTTCGTTCTACAGCCCAAAAAAAAAAATACATAAAAATAGTTAATACAAAATATTAAGTAAAAATAAAACAAATTAACCTGCACTTTACCTTTAAAAAAAGTAAAAAAAAATCCAGATAAGTGTTTCCGTTTATGCGCGCAAGTGGTGTGTGTGTGAAGTAAGAGGAGGAATCCCCCCATCCCCTTTCTCATCTTACATAGTAAATCTTTCTCCTCTCTTATTTGAATTTCACACACACGCACACATTAACGGAAAGACTGTTTTGTCAGAAAAATTTGGAACATCACTGATGTCACTCATGTGAGGGCAAACAGAATCACTGCTGTAAACTCAAACAAACAAACAAATGAACATGCACTTTACCTTTGAAAAGAATCGCAGCAGAGCAGTGTTTCTGTATAGAGCAGAAAGAAAGCCTGTGTGTGAGTGTCTGTGTGTGTGTGTGTGTGTGTCTGAAGGGGGGGCGGGGGTGTAGAGGCAAGAGTGTGTGTGTGAAGGGGCACGGTGTCAAGTTACGTGCGCGCACACATAACGACAGAGAGGGAGAAAATGGATCTTTAACCTCTCTAATAATAAACAGTACACATGCGCATACAAACACAAAATAAAATGTTTTACGCACACACATGTGGTCAGTGTTATAGTAAACAGTACACACACACACGGATGTTGATTATACCAGTAAGAGACGAGCACCCACAATTCCACAGCGCAAGAGAGAGAAAAAACGTTGCTTCAGTTGTCATCACGTGACGCTCGTCATCAAAACAAGAAGCGCATGCGTGTTACATGATACTCGGTACTCGTGAACCAAGACTTGTTTGTTTTCCAAGTTAAAATTCATTACAAATCTTTGCTCGCCTTGCGGAACACTCGCAAACCGCGTTACTCGCAATCCGAGGTTTCACTGCACTATGGACCACGTAATGGCCACTATGCCATTGTGCCGCCATCTTATTAATCATTTATTTTGATATAAAAAAATTATTTTTTAAAATACATTCTTCTAAGAAGCACAAACATTTCAGTGGTAAATTTGAGCTGAAAACATGACAGGAAATTGAATCGAATTGAATTGTTAAATATAAGAGCATAAAAGTACCAAGGACTCTTTACGTTGAACATAAAAGGCCGAACACTCAAAATATCAATTAATAAAAGTATTAAGAGCAAGTCATTAATAGTAAAGATAGTAGACATTAAAATAAACAAGGTTAAGTATTGTTTAAAATTAAATTAATCTGGAAAAAGCTGATATTCCATGTGTAGAAAGTAAAATAAGTACTAAACACACTACCTAAAAAGAGTAGAAAAAAATGGACCAAAATAAAAAGTATCGCACTGTAAGATTTCATTCATGCTCCCAGAACCATTCTTTCTGGAATATCCCGTGCCATCAGTGAAGAAAAACTGCATAGATGTGGTAACTTGGTCATTTCAATACATTCAGGCCATAAGCTAACTTCATTTGTTGGCCACATAACATTGCTGAGCCTAAAGAGGTTTATACAGTGGCCACAATGCATGATGGGTACATCACTTCATACGCTTCCCTTCTTACCCTGATGTGCCCATCGCTCTGGAATCAGGAAAATTTGCTCTCTTCAAATCACATGACCTTCTTTATGTTCCTTAGTAAATAGAAGCTTTTGTATTGATGAGTCTGACTATTATGAGGTGAGGCAGATTGCAAAATAAAACAGAGATAAAATGGTCAATGCAAGATGTAACTAGAGCGTTGACCAGGACTCAGTGCTTGATTAAGGATTAAGAGAGACAACTTTGCAGCCTTGAGAAATACAGTTTACACCAAAGCTCAAGACACTCGTGCCCTTCGGGACTTCTGGCTGTGGCGTCTTCGTGATTCGGATTCCTGATCTTTTAACAATGGGGCATTTTTTCCTCATCAGCACAACTTCATGCATGTCTAACAGAATAGTTTCTATTTTAAACCCACGTTTCAATCAGTGTGTGACTCATATTTGCCAGTTCAGCACTCAGTTCTTCCATCTCGGGTAATTTAATGCATGTCTTATTTGGTGGCCGTTAAAACCTTAAGATGATGGTATCAACTGCAGGTTCTGTGGAGTCGAACCATGTTGAATATCATTCATCTGATTATTACCTGATCTTTTCTTGTTCTATGTACAGGTGAGCCAATCAGTATGAACGGTTACACACCTGGAGCTCCGGAACAAGACCAGGAGAAGGAAGAAGATTTCGTTAGCATCTCATCTGTGGACGTTTTCTCCCTCGCTCCGTTCCCTTCCAGACAACAAGATGTTTTCCTTCAGGCTCCATTTGGGCCTCGTAAAAATGTTTCAGTGCTCCAGCCATTTACAGTGAACTATGAGACATTCAGTGAGGGACAGCAGACAATCACAGCGCCTTGTGTCAACTCGCAGGCAGTTACAGGGCACCAGGCTGTCTCTGCTGTCAGGCAGCAAACAGTCAAAGTCCCCCAGGTCACATCTAATGTCCGACAGCAGCCAATTACAGCACACCATGTCTTGTCTGGCGGCAATCCTCAGCCGCGTGACACAGCACACCGTGTCTTGTCCAGTGTGGGACAGCAGCCAATCACAGCGCACCGTGTCGTGTCCAGTGTGGGACAGCAAGCTGCGGTTGGCTCTGTCTCTGTTGGGCCACTTTATTCCTGGACTTTAGATGTCAGAACAACATTTCAGCCCAAGTGTCATCAGGAGAAGCCTTAACGTTGTGTACACACACACACACACACACACACAACACGTGTTTAACAAAGATTTGCAGTAGTAAAGGCCTATTTAGAGCAAACACCATGCAACTAAATCATTATCTGTTTCACAGTGATGGCACCAGCTGAGCGTCAGGTTCTTCCCGAAGTGAGTTTGTTCAGTTTGTCAGGATATACAGTATATGACCTGGTTAACAGGCACATTATAAACGGTGTGAACTGTTCAACAGATGCGTTGTTTAAAATTTTATCCTGCAAAAAAAAATAAAATCATGTTTGGTCATAGAAGTAAATAATGGGGAAGTGAATATTGACAAAGAGAACCGCACAATTCAGGCACAACGTTATTTCAGAAATGTGTGGGACTGTAGGAGGACTCAACTAGCTGCCTCCTCTGTGCAGCACTTTATTTCCTCTGTACATCTAACATAACGCTCCAAGGTAGGAAGTAGTAAAGCATTTTTAGACCTTGCACCTCCGGTATATTACTTTTTATGTTTTTACGTTAGTAAATTATGACTTATCCATATAACCACAACAGTATTTCGATATATATACTCAACACGTAAACGAAAGAGAATGTGAATTAAGCATATAGAACTCAAAATGCTAATTAGAATGTAAAACTGTTTCATTTTTCTTTACGTCTTCATTCATAAACTGCCTGTGATACATCAATGCAAAATCATAGGCATCTTCATTTCTGATTATAAATCCAGCTCTCTGGAGACATTCCCCTGACCCCACCCGTCAGCCCTTCAGAGACATTCCCCCCTATCCCACCCCTCACTTCTTTAGAGACATTCCCCTGGCACCACCCCTTAATTCTTTAAAGGCATTCCCATGGTTCCATTTCTCAGTTCTTTTAAAGACATTCCGCTGTCCTCACCCTTCAGTTCTTCAGAGACATTGCCCCTGTCCCATCCCTCACTTTAGAGACCTTCTCATGGCCCCACCCTTCCGTTCTTTAAAGACATTCCCCTGTCCCACCCCTCACTTCTTTAGAAACATTCCCATGTCCCCATCCTTCAGTTCTTCAGTTCCCATGGTTTCGTCCCTCGGTTCTACAGAGATGGTCACCTGCCCCACCCCTCAGTTTTAAGAGACATTGCCTGACCCCACCACTTAGCTCTTTAGAGACATTCCCTTGCCCCTCCCCTCAGTTTTAGACATACCCCTGGTTCCATCACTTGGTTGTTTAGAGACATTTCCTTGACTCCACCCCTCAGTTATTTATAGCCGTTCCCCTAGCAACATCCATCAGTTTTTTGGAACTATTCCCCTTGCCCCACCCCTCAGTTCTTTGCAGACCGTGCCCGCCCCTGAAGTCCTTAGAGCCATTCCCATGGCCCAAGCCGTTGCTTATTAGAGCCATTCCCCTTGGCCCCTTTAACATTCTCCTGTGTCCATCCCTAATTCCCTTGGCTCCACCCCTCATCTCCCCGGAGCCATTCCCCTGGTCCTGCTTCTGAGCTTTTTGGAGCCAATTATTATGCAAAGCTGTAAGAAATGTAGCTGTAATATTAATATAGGGATTCAGTGCTTACAAATTTCAGCTGCAGGTTTACAGATGTGATTACAGATTTGCATTTTACACGGATACGTTTCATTGTTTAATTTCTGTACGAATATTTAAACAGGCTGATAAAATCATGTCTCAAATTTTCTTCAGAGAATATTTTGCGTTTCGGTACTGTAGCATTAATTTCTCATTAGCAGGTGCTGTGTAAAAGAAAATGAGCCTTTGATACCTCTGCCGTAAATAATGAGGACATTGTAATGAGGAGAAAGCAGAGCGAACAGCATTAAAAGTATAATTTTGAGATTGCTAACTAAGTTATACTGTATAGGTCAAAGGTCAGCGTTTTCACTCTGTTTAAAGGAACTTCTAGGTTTTTTTTTTTTTTTTTTAAGATCATGGTACATTTTTTGCTGTAAATTGTCACATGGACAACTCTAAGTTCATATTATTAATTGGAGTTATGAGGTATGTTCTTCCTCGCTGTACTGTTTAAAGAATGAGGGAAATGTATAATCTTTTATGAGAGTTAAATCGTAGTATGAAGAAGTAGTTTTGGCTTCTGCTGTTCATCGCCTGCGGTGTTTATAAGTCTCAGCTGTCAGCGTCTGCTGGCGTTTAAAAATGTTCCATTTCCACTCTCATGACACTTACGGTTTAAGTGTCTCAGAGTGAAACCTGCTGTGTCATCGTGGGCTCGTGAGGAGGTCCCTTTGTCTCCTCTTCTTTCTTTTTGGGAGTAAACGCAACAAGTGGAACTTAATAAGCTCCAAACATTAAGAATAGTGAATGATAATCACATATATCTGTATGTCCATGTGTCAATTTGTCTTCATCTCTCTACATATGTATCGTTTTCTGTTTACCTGTCTGTTTCTGTAGAACTGCTCAAGATTGACTGTAAAACTGTGGCAAAATATTAAAGAAAAACATGCTAAAATACAGGCTGGTTAAGTTTTATTTATGTTTTTATTTAAAACCTTGTAGAGTTACATGACAAACTGTGTGATCAGGTTAAGTAAGAATGTACAAAACATGCTCTGTGATTACATTAATGCCTCAACAAAAAAAAGGATCTCCACAAAAAAAGAGCTACTATTGTATTTTCACAAGCAAGATAAAGATAATCTAGAAAGTACAGATAATGGAAATAGCCCTTTAGTCCATGTAATTATTTCTGCAATTTCTTACATGGCATCAGGATATCAGAAATAATGCAACAATGTTACGTCATCAAAAAATTATCAATAGCTGAAAGCAAAATTTGCCAACGTTTATTCCGTTTCTGTCCAAATTACAATATGGCTGTATATACACATTTAAAGTCTCTTTTTTTTTTTTTTTTTTACAGAATTAACATCCAAATATAACCTCATTCACCTTTACATCAATCTCTCCCATTTGTATTACTTTAAAGCAAATGTTTGTGCAAATACATGCTTACTGTTCTGAAAGTAGAAGGCCAGATGTGATACTAGTCAAGTGCAAGGGGATGCAGATGATTGGCTCTTGCTCTTACTTCGAGTAAGAAATATATGTAAAGACAAAAATGATGCAGAGTTGAAAGAACAACGGAGAAGATATTGAAAAATGAAGGGAAAATAAAAAGAGAGGAATGATGGAATATATGGGAAAAACAGAAAATCTAGAGATAAAAAAACAGGATTCAAGTAAAAATACTGGCACAAAATAATGCAGACATGAAGAATGGAGAAAAACAAAGCTGTGCTGAGAGAATGAAGGACAATTACATAAGAAAAGAAAATGAATGAAGGCCAGAATGAAAGAGAAGTTAAATGCTAGAAAGATAAGACTGTAATGTTGTTGCAGTTTTACTTCATATGAATTTATGTGAAGTTGCTGGTTGGTCAGCTGTTGTAGCACTATGACATCATAAGGGAGCACTCCAAAATTCCATCAAAGGAAAATTCCATTCCATTAAAGGAAATGTTCCACATTTCCTAAACCCAGGTCGCTCTCCATTCCACACTTCTACGTACATAATGATCATGCAATCATTTTTCCCAAAAAGTCATCCATCAGAACAAGATTGGAAGGCAGGGAACATCTTGTGATTCTCAAAATCATCTCATGTACACTACGCTTAATTCCTGTTTAATTTCTAAACCAGCTTAAATGCCTGTCATCATCAAGAGCAAAACATACCCAGGATGCATTGGTACAGTTTCCTTCTTGAAACGGTGGATGAATTTGTTTATAAGCTCCACTCATGTGATGACGTCAAGCTGTTCATCTGGACTCATCATGTGGAAACAGAAAAGAAGCCCATGTCGCAATTTCCACCTCACTTTAGCAGCCCCTTCCTTTTAGATGGAGGGACGTGGTGGTGGACGGGATGGAGGAGGAGCCCGCATGGATGAAGACGAGTACGGAGGTGGAGCCGGACAGGAAGTAGTCGAAGGCTGAAAACTTGGAGGGGGAGAAGGTGGAGGGGATGGTGGTGGGGCCAGGAGAGAGGGAGGGGATCTAGTAGGTGGAGGAGAGTATGGAGGAGGAGTGGTGGCAGGAGGGGGTGGAGTGGATGGGAGAGGAGGAAGAGAGGATTGAGAAGGGAAGGAGTTGTAGGAAAAGTGGTCAGGGTATGAAGAGTAGGCAGAGTAATTGCAGTTTGGGGTGGGAGGCAATTTGCATTGTGGGGCTGGTGGGGTGGAATTGAGGGGCAAACTGTAGATGGGCTTGAGGCTGTCTTTGTTCTTGTTGCTGTTGTTGTGTGGATAACGAGGAAGTGGGTACGATTTCACCCTGGTGAAGTTCATGCAGCGACCCTGAGTGGAAAAAAGACAAGCTTAGGGTTTGTGTTCATCCCTATTTTTAAATTCTAGTCTAATTAATTAATGTCTAAAAATGTATAATACATTTTAAATATTTGCAAGTTTAGAATAGATGACTGCAAATTTGGGTGTTACGGCTTTCGTCCGAATAAGCTGGTAGTTGGCAGTGGTGTGCATCCATCTATACATCCATCCATTATCTGTGCTACTTATCCTGTGTAGTGGTACAAAGCAGGGTGCCAACCCATTGCAGAGCACAAGCACACACACACAGACCCAGTCAAACACTACAAGCAATCTGGAAACACTAAGTACCCGAAAGCACAGGCGGAACATGCAAACTCCATGCATAGCCTTGAGAAGAGTCAAACCCCTAACCCTGTGCTAACCACTAAGCTACCGTGCCCCCATACAGATAATTTAACATAACTACTGTACCGACATCTGTACTGAGAATAATGCAAAACTTTTAATGAGCTTTTAATTAAATTTATTAAACTCTTCCTCTATACAAAGGTACTACTCAACCTAGTCTCCATCACAAGCACGTGGTTCAACTCTCGATCTCACTGTCTCCCACTGTGTGGTTGGTCTTCAACGCACGATGATCTCATTAGGCGTTTCATCACTGTAAACTTTCTGTAGCACAGTGAGAGACCATCAACTACGATAAAGGGGATTTTCAAAGAGGATTTGACAGTTGGGTTCAACGAGGACACAGATGCACTGTGCAAAAGTATTAGGTACAATATTTTGTACAAATCTTGAGCCTGCCTGATAATAATAATAATAATAATAGTAAAAGGTTAGGCCCTTTTGCATTACTTTCAGTACCGCCAAAAGTATTATTATATTACAATAAGCATTCAGCGAGATGGTGGCTCAATGGTAGGCTTCCCGTCTGCTGTGAGGAAGACCCGGGGTCCGATTCCCATCCGGATCTCAGCCAATGCCCAACACTAGCTATCCTAAGTGCTAATCTCAAACCTGGCTAGAATTTGTAGTAAAAAATTACACTCTACACTTTCTATCTCAGCCCACAGACCTGCTGCTGTCTTTCAGCGCTCCGCTCTAATGCTCTCAGCAGATATCCCTTAGAGAAGCATTTGCGTTCCTTCAGGGAGGAGTGCCATTACCAGTCTGCTTCATTCCTTGGCACTCTTATTCCCGACATCTGCAAATCTTTTACTTCTCTGTAACTTCTCCAAACTCATCTCATGCAGAGTCAGGAAGACAGTTAGTTAATTCACTCCTAAATTACTTGATTATGTCTGACTCTGCTTGTTTTTCCTTAGCTATTTTATATAAGAGCTTTTTATACACTTTTATATAAGAGACTGCTGAGAGTCATGGCAGGGAATAAACATCGATGAAATAAATGCTTGTATATCAAGGCTCTTCTCCATGCAGCCAAAGATGCTCAATGGGGTTAAAGTCTGGACTCTGTGATGGCCAATCCATGTGTATAAATGATAAACCACTCTTTCACAATTTGTATTCTTGCATCGTCATCTTGGAATATGCCCGTGTTATCAGGAAAGAAATAAATCCATTTATGGAAAAACCTGGCCATCCAGTATTTTCAGGTCGTCAGATGATCTCATTATTTGGGCACATATCGTTGCGAGATGTAGACCTAACCAAGTGAAGCAATCCCAGATCATAACACTGCTCCACAGGTAGGCACTAGGCAAGATTCGTACTTCATCTGCCTCTCTGCTTACCCTGGTGCACCAGTCACTCAACGGAACAGGGTAAATCTGGACTCATCAGACCACATGACATTTTTTCATTACAGTCATTCTTTATGCTCCTTACCAAATTATTTTTTTTCCAATTAGCACTGATAAATGGTTTTCTTAAGGCTGCAGAACTGTTTAGTCCCAATTCCTTGAGTTCTCTTGGCATTGTGCATGTGGAAATCTTACTTTCACTATTAAATACAGCCATGAGTTCTACTGTTATGTTGTTTATGTCTTGATTTCATAAGTATTTCAGTGCTCTCCAGTACTGATCATTCAACATGTTTTTCTAACCACATTTCTTCCTAATAGATGGTTAACCACTTTCCTTCCAGGTTTTAATTATGCGTTGAACATTTATTAACCCAAATTAAGTAGCTTCAACAATATATTTATTTGTTTTCTTTGCGGCGGCACTGTGGTGTAGTGGTTAGCACTGTCGCCTTGCACCGCCAGGGTCTGGGTTCGATTCCTGGTCAGGCTCGATTCCCGTCTCTGTGTGCATGGAGTTTGCATGTTCTCCCCGTGCTTGGTGGGTTTCCTCCGGGTAC
>JAOTQY010000008.1:19941402-19957275 GCA_026413445.1 Dolichallabes microphthalmus
TTCCTCCGGGTACTCCGGTTTCCTCCCACAGTCCAAAGATATGCAGGTTAGGCTAATTGGCGTTCCCAAATTGACCGGAATGTGTGAATGTGCGTATGTGTGTGTGCCCTGCGATGGATTGGCACCTTGTCCAGGGTGTACCCCGCCTTGTGCCCTAAACCTCCTGGGATAGGCTCCAGGTCCCTGTGACCCTGAATAGAAGGATAAGGCGGTATAGAGAATGAATGAATGTATCTTACAATTATTTTTATCGCATAGGTTAAGGGCACAAAAGCGGCAACTTGGCAGTGCTGGGGTTCAAACCCCTGACCTTCTGATCAAAAATCCAGTAACCTACAGCCTTAAGCATTTAATCCACCACTGCTCACAAACTGAGCTATTGTCAGAAGTGGGACAAAAAAGTTAAAAACGTTTAACTCGTGCGAACTTGTATAAACTGAGAATGTTCATGATCTGGGTGGAGATAGCCCATCAGGTTGGGAATCATTTGTCACTCTTAAATTGTTTAAATACTGTTGCTTGGCATTGCAATTACATTTTGGCTGCGAGGGTCCCTTTTCTGTCTCTTTCCCCCTCAACATCTCTTCCCTTCTCCATCATATTTTCCCACCCTTTCATCTAAAACAAAGAAAAAAACTAACAATTTCTATAGATCACCAACATACAGTAGAATGCAGAATGCATACAGTACTTCACATGATGGCGCGCCCATCCCAGCATACAACACACGCGATGGACGTTCACATTCCCTTATCGGCCAAACTATTGTGGTAATTTTAGTGTTGTGAAGTCAGTTACTCATAGTGGTGGGACACGAAAGAGCATAGAAAGAAAATGAGCAATGCTCCTAATTAAAACAGAGATGTTTCTTTCTTCATCACTGCAGAAGTTTTGTTTCTGGGTTTTTTGGGTTCCTTGGTAACTGTGTACACAGGTTCAGGCATACACTGTGGTTAAATTCACTTCCTGTTCAAGCACACTCTGAAAGCTCTGTCAGAGGTTTCCTCCCCCATGCCTGTCTTTGAATTTCTTTTTGTCTTCTAACATTCAACAACCATGGGGTCCTCGAAGCGGATAACTGAGGATCTGTCAAAGAGGGCGTTAATAAATACTTATTTAGTATCGTGGCTAAACGTTTATGCATCAATCACTTTTTTTTCCTTTATTTTTTAAAAGTTAAGGAAAAACATGTACATTAATATTTCTAAAAAAAAATTTTTAATAGTTATTTTGAAACTGAAAATTCAACTAAATATATAATTTGTCTAGAAGTTCCCAAACCTTTGCATACAACTGTTTGTTTACCTAAAAATGGGCTAATTTTGTGTTTGTGCGTGTATACGTGTGTGTGCATGGTTTAGGTTCAAAACAATGAACGTGCTATGTTAGCAGCAGCTAAAGTTATAGGTGTTCACAGTGAGGATCAAGTGCAGGATTACATCACGGAAATCAACATCCTGGCAACCTGTCGCCATGGCAACATCATCACCCTGCTAGACGCCATCTATTTTGAAGGATGGTTATGGGTAAAATCTATCTATCTATCTATCTATCTATCTATCTATCTATTTATCTATCCATCTATCCATCTTGTCTTATCGACTGTGCTCTCTGTGTGCAGATCATCATTGAGTTTTGTCCTGGCGGAGCGCTGGATGACATCATGCTGGGTGGGTGACCTGATCCTAATGATCCTCTAAATGACCTCATTGTTCTGAATGATCCCATTATACGGATATGTTTTTGTGTGTGTGCAGAGCTGGAGCGTGGCCTCTCAGAGCAGCAGATCAGTGAAGTGTGTTTCCAAACACTGCAGGCTCTGTCTTACCTGCATCAGCACCACATCATCCACCGAGACCTGAAAGCAGGAAACATTCTGCTCACTATGGAGGGCAACATCAAACTTGGTATATATACACACACACACACACACACACACACACACACACACACACACACACACACACACGTACACTGATCAGCCATACCATTATGACCCCCAATAATATCGAGTAGGTCCCCACTTTGCTACCAAAACAGTAATGTGTTCTGACACCTTTCTGTTAGAACCAGCATAAACCTTTTCCTCACGTTCCTATTGTATCGGCCTTCCTTGGATCACATTTGGTAGGTCCTGACCAGGGCAGACCAAGAACGTCCCGCAAGAGCTGCAGTTTTGGAGTTGCTCTAACCCAGTTGTCTAGGAATGACAATTTGGCCCTTCTCACAGTACAGTAGCTACCTTTTCAACATCTTGCTACACTGGCGGCTGGAAGTGGGTAGGATATATTAGGCAGCAAGTAAACTTTTTTCCTACAGTTGATGTGTTGGAAGCAGAAAATATGGCCATGTGTAAGGATTTGAGTGACTTTGACAAGGTCCAATTTGTGATGGCTAGACGACTGGGTCAGAAAAACTCCAAAACTGCAGCTGTTGTGGGATGTTCCTGGTCTGCAGTGGTCAGGACTTACTGTACTAAGTGATTCAACGATGGAAAACCGGTGAACTGCTGACAGGGTCATGGGTGGCCATGGGCTAATGATGCACATGAGGAGCGAAAATTGGCCCGTGTAGTCTGATCCAATAGAAGCGCTAGCGTACATTAAATTGATGAAAAGGTGGTTGTGATAGAAAGGCATCAGAACACACATCTGGATGAGTCATCAGTCATGGTTGCAAAAGAGGGGACCTACTCAATATTAAGCAGGTGGTCACAATGTTACAGCTAATCAGTGTATACACATCACATACACATTAGTTATTAGTCACATTAGTCACATTAGTTACACATAGTTGTTCCCATGCTCTGTGTTTGTAGCTGACTTTGGAGTTTCAGCAAAAAATGACTACACCCTCCAGAGACGATCGACTTTCATCGGGACGCCATATTGGTGAGCACTTTTACATCAGCTTCAACAGTCAATTTTACATTTTAATTTAAAACATTCAGTTGTAAATATATTTGGACTAAAGTTTTATTTGACTCATTAATATCTCTGTAGTGTGATAAAACTTTACTGGTTGATAATTAGTGCAGAATACTTATCAATATTTATCAAGGTATTAATTATATAATCACTACTCCTGGGTGTGTAACAGTAATGATAACAAAGTGTATATGTGTGTATAAATGTGTATTCCAGGATGGCACCAGAGGTGATCATGTGTGAGACATCAAAGGAGAATGCGTACTCATATAAATCTGATATCTGGTCTCTGGGCATCACGCTGATTGAGGCAGCTGAGATGGAGCCTCCACACCACAATCTGAACCCCATGAGAGTGCTGCTGAAGATCACCAAGTCTCCTCCACCCACACTGACCAATCCTCGCATATGGTGAACCTTTTCATCCACCTGTCAATTCCTACACTCACACCCACTGACCAACACTCCAATCTGGTGGATCTATCTATTCATCTGTCCATTCCTACACTCACTCATCCAACACTTGGATTTAGTTGATCTGTTCACCAATCTATTCCTTTAATCATCCTTTCTCTCCATCTGTCCATTTATTTATTCCTCTAACCGCATTGTCATGTACTTAACTATGGGCAATCTCTTCATCCATCTTGCCATGTTTCCACCTATCCTGTTCAACAATAATCATAACCCATCAATTCATACATCCAACCATGCATTTATCACCCATCCATCTCCAAACAAAGTCCAACATACACCAGTTGTAAATCTAGCTAGCCATCATCCACCCATCTACCCACTTAGTTTAACTTGTGTCAATGGTGATCCTGTATATCCATCCACTCAACCACGTTCTCCATTTAAACCAGGAATTCTGTCTTAATTTTTACCCAAACCTGCTCGTCCATCTGTCCATCCATTAATTTGTCCAAACATCCATTGTTTTTTACTCTAACTGTGCATAAAAAAATCTTAAATCTGTCTGTTCATTGACCATCCATGCATTTATCGTTCCAACCTTTCTGTCCAACACAAATCAATGTTAATTTTGTCCATCCATTATTCATCTGCTCAATGTCCAACACATGCCTATTTTGAATCTGTATATCCATATATTTACCCACAATGCCTATTTAATGTTGACTTCACCCATAGTGAACTAGGCCATGTATCCATCCCTCCATCCAGTTATCTTTCCAGTTTGTCCATCAAAGCCACAACCCACAATATCCAACACATGTCTATGGTGAAGCAGTCACTCATGCCACCCACTGAAACAATGCCTCCGATTTTACTTATATTGAACCTGTCCATCATCCCATCTCTCCAACCTGCCATCCATCCATTCGTCCATTTGTTTATTAATTTACTCACTCACCCAAAATGTGGATCTTCTCCTGGAACTGAAATATAACTTTTTTTGTTTATATTCTTGATAGAGATGAATATACAACACACAGAAGCTCAATAATAAATGCTCTTTTCCTCTTTTCGCTGTGTTTTCTTTCACCAGGTCAAACCATTTTCATGATTTCCTTAAGAGGACGCTACAGAAAAACCCTGAGTCACGATGGGGAGCACAGCAACTCCTCGCTCACCCATTCTCATACGCTGGCCGGAACGGACAATCCCTCAAGGAGCTTATTGCTGAGGCTAAGGCAGAGGTCACTGAGGTCGTAGAGGCAGAGGTACAATTACAAAAGTGAAATCACTACAAACGTAGGACCAGAAATATCTTCACTACTCATTCTGGATATTAAATTGTAACCATATTATATTTATTGCTTGATAAACAAACATTGTTGAAATGTTTCATTGGCAAGTCTGAGTGGTCTGAAGCTGTTCATTTATTGTCCAGCAGGTATAACAGTAAATTCTAGCTAGAAGGCAAAGAATAGCTGCATATTATTCACAAATAATAGCTTAATTATTTACAATAATTTACATTTCGAAAAAAAAAAAAAAAAAAGCATGCTTAAATTTAACAAGGAAAAACATCAAACAGTTGATATGCTGAAGCTTTGTGTAAGGTGGTGTTTATTTATTGCATAAGTTTCCAATGAGATGAGAAATGTTCCATGAGAAAGCCGTCAAGATACAGTATAGTTTGAGCTTTGGTTTATCAGTAACATGACTTTCTTATAAAGTTAGAAAGGGAGGAAAGAGAGCAGCTGGTAAAGGAAATGACTGTTTATAGCTGACATAACAAGAGATAACAGAACCCAACTTGTTTTGAGGACTTCTACATTTCTAAATATAACTATAAACTGATTTAAACTTTTGATGTAAAGTTGGCAGATTTATGTGTGAGATATTGCACACTTGAAAGCATGCTATTATAGAAATATATTAACTGACTACAGAAAATGTAGCTTATATATTAAGTTAGGTTGCATTATGTACAATAGAAACCAAATGTTCATTTCGTAAACGTTCACATCTGAGTCAGATCATTACAGTCAGAGGACTCACATTCAACATGACTGGTCCAACTTCCAAGGCTTCATCTCAAAGATGAGAATTTTTTAAAACATCCACAATAACAATATCTTACATTACGAATACATATACAGTATACTACTGGATTATTAATACTTGGTTGTCTTGTACTGAACATTAATTCTTGTCATTGTCTTTCTCTAAGTCTCTTTCAGATCTGCATTCGTCTGTGGATGAACCGTCAACCCTCACCGAAGCACCAGTAATTCAGGATCAGGCTAAAACTCCAGAGCCAGAAATCCCTCTGACACCCACATGTGAAGAAGCTCCTGAGATTCCTACTAATCCTGAGTCAAACAAAATCCCCAAAGTGACACGTCGGGCATCTGGTGCCTTAGATAAGGCACAGAAAAAAGTCAGGCGCCTATCTGTTCCGGGAAACTTGCTATCGTTTCTGAGTCGACGTAAATCAGGAATCTGGCCTGATGATATGAAAAATCTGGGGAATCAGGAACAACATGAAGCCATTGTCAGCAACGGTGAAGCAGCATCAGCGACAAGTCCACAAGAAATAGAGGAGAAAAGGACGGAAAACGAGGAGAAACACGAGGAGAAACACGAGGAGCAACACGAGGAGCCAAGAGATGGACCTCCTCAGAGCCAGGATAAACGTAATGAAGTAACAGAAGAGAAGCCCATAGAGCCAGAGAGTGACATGGAGAGCAAGGACATTGATGCAAACAGTTGCAAAGGTGCAGAAATTCAACAGGAAGAGGATTTATCTACACAGGAAACACTACAGGATCAAGAAGTCAAGAATAGTCCAAATGCTGAACAATCTAAAGACGAGCAAACTTTCTGGCGATGTCTTGGTGAACCGGTAGAAAAAGACAATAATCTTGGAGCAGCTGATTTGCAAAATGTTCCGATTGACACGTTATGTTTGGAAATGTTGCACTTCAACAGGAAGCATGAAACTAAAGAGAGATGTTTGCTTGACTATCTGGATTTAGCAGGAGCTTCTAAATTCCCGACAACAACAACAACAACAACAACAGTGGAGTTAATTAGAAAGTCAGTTGTGGAACTGTGTGTTCCTGGTTCTGGGGAAAAGACAAGCGAGGACGAGACAGGGAGTGTAATGCAGGAGGATTTGAAAGAGGATGGAGAAGGACAAGATGGTGCTAAAGAGGAGGAGGGAGTTAAGATAGCTGAGGATGGAGGCAAAGATGAAGAAGAGGTAGACGTTAGGGAAAAAGAAATAGAAGATGTAGAAACAGTGAAGGATTCTGAGAATGCTGAAAAACCAGAGCTTACAGCTGATTTAAATGAAGACCAAACGCCACAAGATGAAAATCAGCAAGAATCAGAACTGAAAGAAGAAACCGAGCAAGATGAAGCATCGAAAATTGAACCGAGGAAAGAAGATTCACCAGAAGAGAAGGAGTCCAGACATGAAGGAAGCCTCGAGGAGATCCAGAGTGTGGAGAACAGACATGAGAATGAGGAGGTAAAAACTGACCAATCAGCTACACCTAGGAATCTCACAGAGCCTGATATTCAGAACGAATCACCTGCAAATGACTCAACAGAAACATCAGACATTCAAACGGACGTGAGCTCAGAAAAGACCAATGGTGTTCCTTTAGACAATAAGGTTACCAAAACCACCAAGCAGGTTAGCTTTGCACATGAGCCCGAGCAAGTGGAATTGAGCGAAAAGTCGCACAGCATCCTGAACGGCAACTCGAACACGGAAGCACCTGACGCAGAGTCGAATGGTTCGCTACATCATAACGATGAGTCAGCGAGTTCAGCAAAAAATGAAACGGTGAGATATGTGGGGAAGAGTTTCCTTTCAACACAACACAGTATTTCCGACACTTTTTGGTTTTTTGGTTGTGCAAGTTCCTTATTTGTCATCTTTCATACCAGATCACACCTTTTAAAAGATCTTACAAGTCATTGGTTTCCTCTGTTTCTTATTTAATCTTTTTGTCTTTTTCCTGCCCTTCGCAATGTTCTTTCAGTGTACCAGCTGCAATTATTGTAATAACCATTATACACCTAGTTTGTTGCACAATAATGAGGATTGGAATGCAATGTATTACGATCGAGGTTTGCATTGGCTGTGGAAAATCGTGATTGTCCAGTCTAATGACTGTGAGCTTTTTCATTAGTTGGAATTTGTTGTGCTTTGATTGGTTAATATAATAATAGCTTTGATGTTTTGATGTAGTAATGACTGTGAACGTCTGATTGGCTGGTGTAAGGTTTTAATTGGCCCACATGATTGCCACTGTATGCCAGTGTAATGATTGTGAAGTTTTGAATGGATGATGCAGTTATGACTATGAAATTGTGACTGGTTGGTATATGGATTGTAAAATTTGACTGGATTGTAGACTTAAAACCAGCCATGATACATGAAGCATGAGCGGCATACGAGGCTGACTGTCAGTCTTCTATAAAAAAGAGACAGATGATGTTCAGTACTTACAGTAACAAGTCCAATCTTAACATAACCTAATATGTTAATAAATTCTAATATATCAGCCATAACATTATAGCCACCCACCTAATATTGAGTTTTGCTACCAAAACAGTGATGACCTGTGTGTTTGAGACACTTCTATTGGAACCAGCATTAAACTTTTCCTCAATTTGAGCTACAGTAGCTCTTCTATTGGATCAGATTACATGGGCCAGCCTTCGCTCCCCATGTGCATCCGTAAGCCTTGGCCACCCATGACCCTGTCTCAAGTTCACCAGTTTTCCTTGTTTGGATCATTTTTGGCATGTCCTGACCACTGCAGCCTGGGAACATCCCACAAGAGCTGCAGTTTTGGAGTTGCTCTACTACAGACGTCTAGCCATTACAATCTCACAGTAGCTATATTTGCAATATCTCGTTACAATGGTGACTGAAAGTGGGTTGTTTGAGTAACTTTGACAAGGGCCAATTTGTTGTGAATGTTGAGAAGGTCAATGATGGTTGTGATAGAAAGGTGTCAGAAGCACAGTGCATCACTGTTATGGTGGCGGGGACTGCTCAATATTAGGAAGGTAATTATAATGTTATGGATGATCGGTGTACATTACTAACAGTATCAAAATGCTTATTTTTGTGTTCTATCTAATGGTTCTTCTTTCAATCAATCAGAAAACACCCTACTGTATTCATTAATGAAAAATATA
The DNA here is from genome assembly GCA_026413445.1 of Dolichallabes microphthalmus. Classification (NCBI taxonomy): domain Eukaryota; kingdom Metazoa; phylum Chordata; class Actinopteri; order Siluriformes; family Clariidae; genus Dolichallabes; species Dolichallabes microphthalmus. The sequence continues at coordinate 19,949,964 of JAOTQY010000008.1, forward strand.
AATCTGTATCAAGACGTTCTGGTTGTGAATTTTAAACTTAAGCACTACTGTAACTCACTCTTTTGTTGTTTCCCTGAAGAATTTACCTCCAGGCCGAAAAACAGTGAAGAAAACACGTAAATTTATGGTAGATGGCCGTGAGGTGAGCGTCACCACATCAAAAGTGATCAGCGAGAGAAATGATAAAGAAGAGCAGATGCGCTCAATCAGGTATTTACAAATGAAAATTTGTGTGAAGGAAAGGAAAAGTCTATCCACCACCCTGTGTGTGTACATAAAAATAAACACACTTTATGTGCGCACGTGTGTGTGCTTGTGTGTTTGTGAGCAGGAGGCAAGAGTTGCATGCTCTGAAACTGCTGCAGCGAGAGGAGCAACGAGAGTTTACACAGCTGGAACAGAAACTGCAGCAACAGAGAGAGATGATGTTCCGCCATATTGAACAGGAAATGACTGTAAGTCAAAACACAAACACACGTAATACACATCAAAACACATACAGGTATATACTGTAAATGTGCAAACACATGAGCACACACCATACACAACGTATGCAAACATACACATTACACAGCACAGACACACACCAGACACACACCATACACAAATCAAGAGTGCACAAAAATTAGTTTTCCATCTATCCATCCATCCATCCATCCATCCATCCATCCACCTCTTTGTGTCTCCCTCTACAGAGTAAGAAACAGTACTATGATAGTGAACTGCAGCGTCTGGAAAAACAATATGAACAGCAGAGCCAAAAAATGGAGACTGAGCACACGGCACGTCTCCGGGAGGAAGCACGCCGTCTTAAATCTCAGCAAGAGAAAGAGCTCCGAGGGCTTAAGATGGACCCTAAAGAGGTAACAAATCACCTCATATAAGATAAACAGGCGGACTATTGTCTGGGCAGAAAGTTTGTACGTCTATGTGGGCTAAAACTGTAATAGAACTGGGATATGGCACCATGTGTTATATGCTAAGAAAATATTTTATGCACTTCCACAAGAGTCATGCAATTGATTGTGAGTGTAGACGCTAAACTAAAAGATATGAAGATTGATTGTGTGATTGGGAAAGTAAGAAAAACTTAAGTTCTAGTTGTTTTCTTCACCAGTGAACAAACAACAGGAATTTACACTGCCTGGTCAAAAAAGGCAATAGAAACACAGCTATGTTTAATAGTGAAAGTAAGACCATTTCCACATGCACAACATTATAAGAACTCACCGCCTTGTGATCATTAGAAAACCACTTGATAGTGAAACAAATCAAGAAAAATAAACACACTTAGATGTTGCTAGGGGGCATAAAGATTGGACTTTGGAGCGATGGAAAAAGGTCATGTTGTTTCATAAGTCCAGACTGACCCTATTCCAGAGTGATGTGCGCGTCAGGGTAAGAATGGAAGAGCGTGAAGTGATGCAGTGCCCACTGTACACACCTCTGGAGACAGTGTTGTGATCTGGGGTTGTTTCAGTTGTTCCAAGTCTTGGCTCATTATGTGGCAATAAAATGAAGTCAGCTGATGACCTGAATGGGCAAGAGGAATCTTATTTACACATGAATTCACTACCACCACATTGTGCATTGTAATCAAAGCTGAAGAGGTGAATAAAATCTTAGAGTATGTGTCATATTTTAGTTAGTTAGTTAGTTAGTTAGTTAGTTAGTTAGTTAGTTAGTTAGTTAGTTTTTGGCTGGTCAGGGTATAAGAAGGTGAGTTTCAAGTGTGCTCTTTCATCCAATCTTTGCAGTTCCAGTGGCACTAAACTTCATATTTGCTCCATATTTGTTTTCATGCAGTCTCTGCCCCTGTCCTGTCACTGTCTCCTTTCAGTCTGCCCCTCCCCAGTCACAAAAACGTACTAGGACTAAAGCTATGACAGGGACAGGGGTGGCTCAAATGGTTAGGGGACTGGATTACTGATCGGAAGGTTGGTGGCTCAAGTCCCAGCACTTGATCAAGGCCCTTATCTCTATCTGCTCCAAGGGGCGCTGTATCCTGGCAGACCCTACACTCTGATTCCAGCTTCCTAACTGGCATATGCAACAAAACAATTTTTTTTTAATTGACTGTGCTGTAAGGTACATATAACAAATACTTTAATGTCTTAATATTAATGACCCAGAAACTGTGAACTATTAATGCTAGCAGTGTTAGCATCAGCAGCCTGGAAACCATTGTGAAATAACCAATACTGTATATGCGGTGACAAAATGAGAGAGGGTTTACAGATGCAAGACACCGATTGAGGAAAATCAAAGAGTTCAAATGATGGCTAGTAGGAAAACAATAGGCACGAACAGTGAAGCAAGAATCGAAACCAAACATACATGCCAAAATCAATGTGACATTTCAATCCATTTGAAGCCCAGCCAAAGCATCACATAGATAAAACAAGGATTTATAAGACCAAGTTAGTGCTACTCCATTCAATTAGTGTAATGTAAATGAAATGGTGTTTCATCTAATAGTTGACTTTCTTTTTCCTTGTTTCAAAGTAGATATGAAAAACAATGTTTGTGTTTATCCCAGGAGCAACGTTTCCTGCAGAAGCAGCAGCAGGAGCTGAATGAAGCATTACAGAAAGCTGTACAGGAACACAAGAGGAAAGTGGCTTCCATGGAGTGGGACATCACTGTCAAATCTCAGCAGCTTAAGAGAGGTACATCGGTCACACCGTACACAAGCGCGATAATTAAGGTGTATTTACTTTTGAAACAGGAATCCAAGGACCTCAGTTTACCAGGTGGCAAATCTAATTGTGTAAAGGTGTACTAACCACACACAAATACACACAAACTCCATACCACCTTCACCACCAATGAGAAAGATGTTCTAGACAGCAGGCAGACGGAGGGTGAATCGTTAGCTTTGTAGCAGTAGCTACATTAGCTATTCAGGCAACAAGTTCACAAGAGAGAAATGGTTTTGATTTCTGAGCAGCAATACTATAATGATTTTTTGTTTTGGAAATAAAAACAGTTTTAGTTTGTCATGTTTTTAAGATTATAAACGATAATATAAAGACATATCATTGAGTTTTTATGTGGTTGCTTGTGTGTAGCTAACAGAAGCTAACCTGACAGGATAAAAAAAAAAAAATCATGAAAAAATTGCAAGACTGATTCATAAAGTTAAAATTAATCATCAGCAGGCGACAGGATTTCTAAAAGGATTATTAAGTCAGTATTAATTAAAGGTTTTACTGCATTTACTGCAGCTAACATGAGGATATTAGCTTTGAGGGAATTTCTTTGAGGATATTTAACAATGTACTTGGCTTATATTTTATCTTAAAGAATCACAAAAAAATAGCCTCTTTAAAAGTTACATTGTTATGAATCTTTTTTATAGGAAACAATATAATAAATAAAATACATTTGTGCTGTACCTGTAAATAAAAAATATATGATTCACAGTGATATGCTAATTATGCTAATCACAGTAATTTTTCATGAACATTTGTGAAATATTTCTGAAAGGCATATTTAGTCACATAACTCATACTCTTTATAATATTTGGTATAGAAACATGACAGAAGCAGAGTTGTAAAGAAAGATACACAAGCAAATGGTATACGATTAGAAGAGACATAAAGTGGCACCATCCATGCATCCATCTGTAGTCCAACTAGGGACTGTGGAAGCCAGTGGTGACCGTTGTATTTATTCCTATTCGTACAACAGTGGTAGGAACTCCAGTCAACATTCACACACTCATTCACACACTACAGGCAATTTGAGAATACCAGTTAGCCTAATCATGCATATCTTTGAACTGTGGGACCAAGAGAAGAACATGCAAACTCAATGCACAGTCCCGACAGGGGGAATCGAGCCCAGGACCTGGAGGAGCAAGGCGACCACTAAACCACCAGGACACAAAGTGGCACCATACACTTTTTTAATCAAAGTAGAGTTCACTTAGGAGAGCAGTTGTGTGCAATGCCACATGTCAAGTACAGTATACTGAATAAAGTTGTATGTGTATGCAAAAATCTAAATTGCTTAACCGAAAACCTCCCTATCTATTCACACTCTGTATGGACTAAATGCCAAACCCATTTCATATGCCCACGGAGTCAAGTGGTCTGCAGACATACCCCTTTTCAGTAGCCATGAGCTGAAGATTGTGTGCATTTGTTTACCTGCAGCCCGTGAGTCAGTTATCTGGGAACTGGAACAGCGCCATCTGCAGGAGAAATATCATTTATTTAAGCAGCAAGTGAAGGAGCAGTACTCCTTACAGAGGCAGCAGCTCAGCCGGAGACACAGCAAGGTGACTTTTAGACGATCTGAATGGCCTATGTTGAACCACAAAAACGTATTTCTTCTTATTTAATGCTTTTTCATATTCTTGCTGTTTTGCACAGGATGTGGACCGCGTGTCCCGGTTTCAGCAGGGCCTAATAGATGAGCAGAAGTCTTCTCAGGCTCAGGAAAGAGCTCAAGTCCAAAGGGCCCAACGGGCCGAGGTCAAAAGTCACCTAAACCGGGTTAGGCAAGATCTGCGGAAGCAGGGGTTGAGCGGGGCTGAGCAGAGACAGAAACTCACACAGGTAACATCATTTCCTGATTTATATGTACTGTATAACTCACAAATCCATGTGGGTATTTTTGCTCTGACAGCCACTCCTAAAAGTTCTTTAGATTTGATCAATTGATTTGGGCACAGCTTGATTGTAATGGCCAATCACAGGCTGGGTGGCCTCAGTACAATGTCAGTTTGTAATTACATACACTGATCAACCACAACAATACCACCACATAATATTACCACATTAACATTGGTTATTAATTATACACCAGGAAACTAGTAAAAAGATCATGGGCATGGGCACATCTCATCTCGCAGAAAAGGCAATGTAGCACAAATACCCTACCCAAAACAGTCGCTGCTGGCCACGATACAAACACCCCAGAAGACCCATGCACCACAGCCTGTTGCACATGGGACCTGGTAGGAAAAGAGCCCAAGGCCACTGACTCTGCCATCAAATTCCCCAAATTCCAATTTGATCAAGTACTGGACAAACAAGTCTAATCCAAAGGGGCCCACCCCTGCAACCCACAGCACACCCCTAGACCCAAGGCCAAGGTTCTGGTGCCAGACACCAGAACAAACAGTCCCCCAGAGGCCCTGCAGAGCCACACCCCAAGGAGCCAGAGCCACCCCAGTGCCACAAGGGGGACCCAAAATCTAGGTGGTTATAATATTAATGTTATGGCTGATCATGATGTAATGCTATATCATGCATAGCTGTTTTTAAAAAGTGCTGTCGGTGTTGTCATTTTTCACTGACAACAGAGCAGGAAGATTGTTGAGACAGTCAGCATTTTTTCTTCACCATATGATCAGAGCTGGAAGTTGGAAAAAAAAAGTAAACAAATAAGAGAGAGAGAGGGAGCTTAGACAGAGATAACGTTACTAGAGAGCTGAGGTTGTGAAATATCTTTCAAGGAATTTATAAGAGTTTCTTCACATCTAATCTTCTATGGAAAGATGGAGTTTTCTTAATCCACTGAGCGATAGCTGGTGGTTTGATGGATTTCCGGTGAAATAATAAATGGCGTCTAGCTAATATAGATGTCTAAGTGTTCAGAAGTAACATGACGTATACTCCAGCCTCTGACACCACTGGAGATTGCAGAGCAGTACAAACCTCGAGATATATTTGAAGTATTTTAGACATGATTTAATATTTCAGTAATGGACCCAGAAGCTGAAGAGATTTGGGGAAGAAAAGAAAGTGACTTTAATAACACGAGGGGTACCTTTATCTGATGCACCTGTCATCTGTATTTGTATAAATTGTAGACCACTGAGATTTTGAGTAATACAAAATGTCATTTTTAAAAATATTTATTAGTCTGCACAGTGTTTCTATGCACAAAGGGTTTTTAATATGGTAATTAATTCAAAGAAGATAAGCTGCATGTTTATGTGCACACTAATAACACAACCATTACACCACAGGGTTAATAAGTGAGTGGTTGATTCATTTTCCATAATAGCAGCTTTGAGAGTAGTCTTGTCTGTATTTAAATCACTACTTTATATCAATGCTCTACATTATTGTATATTATAGTAACAGCTCATTCACAGGATTTGATACAGTGGGTGATCTGTGTAAAAAGATCATAAAAATGTCTGATTATTCAGTAAAAATTCAGTATTTATTGATTTATATAGATATAATAATTGAGATATTTACAAAAGGAGTCTTGAGTGTCAGAGCTTTGTAATATTAAATAGGTTTTCTGCCGTGGGAAAGGAGATAGAAACGTCTCATGAGAAGGTAGACTGAAATGTCTCATTGGAAAGTAGACCGAAATGTATGTACATCCTGATATTACCTAACGTGACAATCTGCATGATGTCTTATTCATTTCAAGAGAGAGGCCATAGAGAGGCTGGTGAGGGAATGACTGCTTACAACAAAAGTGAGAACAGGAATTGACTTGTGGCATGGTCATTGAACAGCATTAAAGATAACTATAAACTGAGAGGCAGCATGGTGGCTTAGTGTTTAGCATTTTTGCCTTGTGTTTGATTCCCGCCTCGGGTCTATGTGCATGGAGTTTGCATGTTCTCAACGTGATCGGTGTGTGTAATAAAACCTAATAGGTGTTCCCAAATTGCCCATAGTGTGTGTGTGTGTGTGTCCTGCGATGGATTGACAAGCTGCCTCATGCCCTACGGATAGAGCTCCTGGGATAGGTTCAAGGCCCCCCAATCCTGTATACAGGATAAAGCGGTATCACCAATGAGTAAGTATAATCTGGAAAACGCAAGGTTTTACATTTACAGCATTTATCAGACTCCCTTATCCAGTTAGGGGCCTTGCGCAAAGGACCAACAATAGTAGCGTAGTAGTGTGATTTGAACCTGTGTCCTCTTGAGCTGTTTATATAGAGTCTAATGTACACTGTAAAATCCAATTAGTAAACCTTACTTAAAAAAAGCATGTAAACCGATTGCCTTAAAAAAGCCAAGTAAAGTTAAATGGGAATAGTTTGTCGTAATAACAAATGGCTATCTAGTATTGTATACTTACTGTAGAAGAGAGTTCCAGTAATTTAAATCTAAATTGTAGCATATACAGTACTTGATTGTTTACTTTAGATGTACTCATCTTTCGTACAGGTTACTCAGAATTACTATTTTTTAACAACTATAGAATTTTAAGTGAAAGATACTTTGTATGTATTCCAAAAAAAAAAGCCTACACCACACTATTTTTTTCTTCTTCTTAGGAACTGACAGGCACAGGGATGGTCCACATAAGTTTACATTGGGGTATT
>JAOTQY010000008.1:19960279-19974144 GCA_026413445.1 Dolichallabes microphthalmus
ATACAGTGTATACATGAAGTGGTATCAAGCTCTGTTTACAAGAAAGTATCTTATTACTTATTAATATTATCTGGAGTAGGGAAATTCATGATCATCATGCACAAGTCGGCGAGTTATTTCAACATTTTCGGGGGTTGAGCTCATTAAAGGTCTTCCTGACTTCTCGTCTTTTTCCAGTGATGTTCTTCCTTTTTTGAAACGTGCATGCTGCTTAAAACACCTCGAGCGATTAACTGGAGCATCGCCATACATGTTAAACCTCCCTGTATGTGTGTATGTGGGGCATTGGTTGCAAGAGAAAAGATAAAAGAAAGAAAGAAGTGTTAAAACAAACAAACACACACAAAAAATTCTGATTTTCTGACCGTGCAAGTCTTGAGCCACCCCTTATATCTTCATATTAATTGAAATTATATAATTAAATAGAAATAAATGCTGCAAATTGCCTAAAGACACAGTGGAAAAAATGGTTGTTATGTAACAACCTCAGCAGCAACCTCATTTCCCCTGCACCTGTTTCTTACTGGTTCATGCCTTTAGTTAGATGTTGTTGTAAGTGGCGTAACAAACAAAATCCATTCCCGATCAGGTACAGGGACTGGACTGAAAATGCGAGACAAAATTGAGAGCCATAAAGTCCTTCAGGAAGCCTGATGAACTACTCCTCAAGACTGCATTAAAAATGCAAGAAAGTCTGTCTCTTTGGAACTAAAATATAAAGAAGTGGTCGATGTATCAGTACTTTTGCATGGTGCTGTAGTCCACTTCAATTTGGTAGCAAAAGAGGAACAAAAGAAAAAAGGGAATTTATTGAAGGGTTGCTAATAGATGGGGAGTGAAAGAGGAAAGGGAAGAAAAAAGGGGAAAAGTAAAGCAGGACAAAGTATTAAATTAAGACGAACTGAAACAACTATTCAGAAAAAACAATTCTGGATGATATGCAGGCTGCAAGTAGTGAAGCTGAAGGATAATGTATGTGTGTGTTATTGTGGTCTCAGGGACAGACAGACAGACAGGAAGGAGGATGGATACGCAGCCTGAGCTGTATACACCTGTGCGCTGTCACTGGTTCTACAAGCAGACGGCGGACGGCAAAGACTCATGGAAACCTTTCAGTACAGAAGACTCCCAGAGACTGGAGACGGCTCACACACGTGGTCTGTGTGCATGTTTATAACACAGCCTCATACCACGACACCTCGAAAGATATTAATTAAAGGCCAATACACTCAAACATACACTAATAAACACTCAGACACACACACAGTACACTCTGATAAATGGTAATACATTCTAATACACACGAAAACACACAAACACAATAAAACACTCTGACATATTCAATTAAACACTGGTGCATGCCGGCACACACTAATACATATGAATACACACTAATGTACTCTGATACACACCAGCACACACACTATACACAAATGTCAATTCATTCCAATACACTTTAATACACATCAATAAACACTAGCACAGTTTAATACAGTAAAACCTCGGATTACGAGTAACGCAGTTAACGAGTGTTCCGCAAGACGAGTAAAGATTTTTCATAAATTTTGACTTGTAAAACAAACAAGTCTTGGTTTATGAGCACCGAGTATCATGTATCACGCATGCGCTTCTTTGACGCCGAGTGTCACGTGATGACAACAGATTCAACGATTTTTCTCTCGCTTGTGCTGCGGAATTGTGGGTAATCGTCTCCCCTGCTGGGTCTTAGTGCTGGGTTTTATACTCTTACTGGTATAATCAACATCCGTGCACGCGTGTACTGTTTACTACAACACTGTGACCACGTGTGTGTAAAACATTTTATTTTTATTCACTTATAACTGTGTACGCGCGTGTAAAGCAAAAGAAAGTCTCATTAGAGAGGTTAAAGATCCTTTTTCTTTCTCTCCCTCAGCATCCCGTTATCTGTGCGCGTGCATCATTTGACACTGTGCCCCTTCACACACACACAAGTAAGAGAGGAGGAACTGTTACTGTGTAAGACGAGAAGAGGGGAGGGGCTGATTCCTCTCCTCTTTTTACTTTAGCTTCACACACACACACACACACACACAGCGCCTGCACGCATAAATGGAAACACTTATCTGTCTGGATTTATTTGTACTTTTTTTAAAGTTAAAGTGCAGGTTAATTTGTTTTATTTTTACTTTATATTTCGTATTAATTATTTTGATGTATTTATTTTTTTGGGCTGCATAACGAATAATTTGAGTTTCCATTATTTCTTATGGAGTAATTCGCTTTGATTTACGAGTGTTTTGAAATATGAGCCTGCTTCCGGAACGAATTCTGCTCGTAATCCAAGGTTCTACTGTATACTTAAACACACACACACACACCAACAGTCAAACACAGTAAAATATTAGTAGTAGAAAGCTTATTCTATTAAACACCAATACACTCCAATAGCACATGCTACAGTAATACACACAAATACACACTAGTACATTATTACAAGCTAATAAACTACTACACTGTAGTACACATTAATGGACTACATGGTCTATTAAACACCAGTAAGACCAACAGAAACACAATTAAATACACACTGTACTGTGCAATATAAACTCTTACACACTTACAGTATAAACCAGTGCAATTTAGTACCCTCTAATTCACATGCTACAGTACTCAAGCACACACCAGTGCGCGCTAACACACACGAGTACACACTCAGTTTAATGAAACTGTTACATACTCTACTGCAACATGTGTGTGTGTGTGTGTGTGTGTGTATAGGTTGTGCTGATGAGGTGGTGGTGGCCACAGAGGGCAGGCGTTACGATGTGAGATTGAAGGAGCGCCGCCGCTATGCAGTTTATTGGGATCAGGCTCCATCTGAAGTGCGCCGATGTTCCTGGTTTCACAAAGGAAGCAAGGAGATGTACTTCACTCCCTACACCGAGGAGATCAGCGACCTGCTGGAGGTCAGAGTCTATAACTTTTATTCAACTTCCACCTGTGGATGCTGATCATACAGATGATAATACAGTTCAGAAGGGGCAAGTTAATGGTCAGCATCAAGCAAAGAAGACAACTAAGATTAAAAACCCTTCAACACATAATCAAAACCTGGAAGGATAGTGTTGGACCTTCAGCTTTGTGGAAGGAATGTGGTCGGGAAAAAATCATGAATGGAGATCACTTAAACACTTGGTGAAGTAAAAAAAACCAACAGTAAAAACTATAGCTATGTTTAATAGTGAAAGTAAGAGCACACACATAAACATACAAACACTAATGAGAACACAAACCATTTATCGAAAAAAGGCTTGAATTTTGCCCGGAATTAGGTCATGTGGTCTGCTGAGTCCAGATTGACCCCATTCTACAGGGAAGGGGCGCGTCAGGGTAAGAAGGGAAGGCCATGAACCGATGTACAAATCATACATAGTGCTCACTGTAGTGTTATGATCTGGGGTTGCGTCAGTTGGTTGGGTATAGGCTTAGCAACGTTATGTGGCAATAAAATGAAGTCAGCTGACAACCTGAGTGTACTGAATGACCACATTCCTCAGGAAATTTACTTTACTTGATCATATGTTTTACTTTGACTTTACAAAATATCTCCTTTTCGTCCACTTTGTTTGTTCTAATTCAATTTGATTTGAGCTGTACATTTAAATTAATAAATGAACTATATTAAACAGGACTCCTACATGATCTCTGTGACCCTCAACGAGTGGAAAAGAAACTTAGAGCTGCCGACAGGGGAAACAGTCATCCTTCACAACCCAAAGGTATAATAATAATTAGAGATGTTCCGATACCATTTTTTTCCTACCGATTCCGATACTTGGGCTCAGGGTATCGGCCGATACCGAGTACTGATCCGATACCTGGGTGTGTATCAGTACAGTGTGTATATATATATATATATATAATCATTTCTTTTTTTAAGTAAAATACTACTTGCCCTGTGTAACGGGTTCGACCCTAAGTGCACGGGCGACACCATGAAACACAGACACGAGGCGAGGTCTTACAAGAAAAAGGGTAATTTATTTAGAAAAATGGGGAAGGAAAGGGTTAACGGCTCTCTTCTGCCTTTTCCACTTCGGCGGCAGGGATGCGAAGGCGGGCTCGACGCGGAAGTGAAGGTGTCGCGGGAGCTCGCGCAGCTCGTTCATGCGCTGTCCTCTCGCGGAGATCAAAGGCGCCCCCCTTTTTAGTCTCTGGGGCGCATCACATCTCCCCGCTCTTGTGCCACTGTCTCTCATAAAATCCATCGTGTCGCAAAGTCCAGCTTCCGAACAGTCAGACCCTGAGCTACACTCCACGCTGTGTGTTATAGCGCAGGGATTATTAGCGGCTATAGCTCATCGGCCGTTGCCTGATTCCGCGGCCCTGCTCCTTCACATACCTAAAGGGGGGGAGGCCGCCTAACTAGTGAGCTTCGAAGTGAGTGAGGAGCGAGATCAATTTGGGCGCACGCCCATCACAGGCACACGCCGTGACACTCTGTAAGTAAGCTAAGGTAGCAAAGCTAGCGGGCATAACTAGGTTATGTTTAGGAAAATGGTAGCGGATCGGTACGTGGACTCAAACACTCGCCGATTCCGATGCCAGATTTTTTTGTGGTATCGGCAGCATTTCCGATACCAGTATCGGAATCGGAACAACCCTAATAATAATAATCTGTTGCGTTAAGCAGAGTGCCTCCTACAGGGCACATATAGTATTACATTTTGTTTGTTAGTGTGTTCCCTTGGGCCTAAGGTTTAAATAGAAAAACAAATTTAGTTTGTTGTCTGTGTTATCCACCAGCTGATCACTCAGCACCTGAACTTTTCCTTGGACTGTCCTCCGTCTCCGGGTGAAAGAACGCAACCCAGAACACTAAAGAGAGGAGTGGAGAATATTTCGGTGGAAATCCCAGAGGGTGAGTGAAGCTATTTACGGCCATCTGTGACTGGTTTTTGGACATTAAATATTTCTATCTGATGAACTGTAAATGGCTTGATGTGGTGTTACTGTCATATAAACATGACTCAACATGAAAAGAAACAAATATCCAGATCCTGTGAATAGTCAAATCAGAAATGCCGCCAGCCTCACACACCCAGTCTCTTTGTGTGGTCTACACTTGCATATGGGATTTGGATGCATTGTTGCCTGCAAAAGAAAAAAAAACTTACTTACTAACTTAAATATTTCTTAAAAGATATGTAGATTTTATTATTAATTTGCAAAGCTTTTTGTTAGGATTTTCATTCAGGGTTGTGTGTGTATGTGTGCAGGAGAACCAGATACTGTGGACCACCTGGTGTTCATGGTTCATGGCATTGGGCCGGCATGTGATCTGCGCTTAAGAGGAATCGTGCAGTGTGGTGAGATTACACATACAGGCACACATCTTCACATCGATCTTTGCTCTATATTTCTCTTCCCGTTTAATAAATAAACATTCTGATTTTAATCCTTCGACATGGGTTATTGGTTAGACATTAAAACGTCAGACAGTTATTCCAGCTTTGCTCTTTTACTGATGCTGTGAAGTGTAGCTGCGATTACATCACTGCCTGAGGTTTACTTCCTTTCTCTCTTTTCAGTAAATGAGTTCCGCAGCGCCGCTCTCGCTCTCGTTAAAAGTCATTTCAGCTTCTGTGATGGCACCAAAGCTGGGGGTCGAGTGGAGTTTCTGCCTGTTAACTGGCACAGAGTTCTACATGGAGAAACTACAGGAGTCGACAGGTTATTGTGGTTAAATATAGCTTACAGAATATTTAATGCACAGGATTAGTAAAATAATGTGTAAGGTCTTAGTGGTGCTAATTAAAAAAATACATTACATTACATAACTACATTATTATTAAATGCTTATTTGCAGAGATATTGAGCGGATCACTTTGCCCAGCATCAGGGGCCTGCGCCAGTTCGCCAATGACACAGTGTTGGACCTGTTCTTTTACAACAGTGCCACCTACTGTCAGACCATCGTGGACACAGTAGCCTCAGAGATCAACCAACTATACCGTATCTTTCTCCAAAGAAATCCACAATTCACTGGAGCCATATCAGTGGCCGGACACAGTCTGGGTCGGTAAACCAACCATACACAACTGATTTTACAAAACTACTTTACACAGCTCCGGGTTCGATTCCCGGCCCGTCTCTGTGTGCATGGAGTTTGCATGTTCTCCCCATGCTTGGTGGGTTTCCTCCGGGTACTCCAGTTTCCTACCACAGTCCAAAGATATGCAGGTTAGGCTAATTGGCGTTCCCAAATTGCCCGTAGTGTGTGAATGGGTGTGTAAGTGTGTGTATGTGTGTGCTCTGCGATGGATTGGCACCCTGTCCAGGATGAAGCGGTATAGAAGATGACTGACTGACTTTACACAGCTTGGGTCTTCAAAGCAACCTTATACGACCTTATACAATCTGAGTCTGTAAAGCAACCATACAAGTAGACCATTCAAGTAGGCCATACAAGAATACTTTACAAAGCCTGTGTCTGTAAATAAACTTCACACCGCTACAGTACTTTACACAGCCTGAATTTGTAATTAAACTTTTTATGGCTACTTTGCACATTCTGAGTCTATAAACCAAATTTATATGTCTACTTCAAACATCCTGGATCTGTAAATCAACTTTATACATTTTACTTTTCACAATCTGACTCTGTAAGTAAATTTTATACAGCTTTACATAGCTTGGGTCTGTATATCAACTTTATATAGCCATTTTACACAGCCTGGGTCTGTAAAAAACTTTTTATGTGACCCAGTCTGTGAAAAGTATTTTTTGTGATTCACTATTTTCTACATAAAATGATTCTACATATTATTTTAATTCAATTCAATTCAGTGTGCTTTTAACAGCGGTCATTGTCTCAAAACAGCAAAAAAATTAGAAAATAAAATTTATGGAAGTGTGTATGTGTGAGAAAAATGTATCTAGAATATATAATATTTTACATAGAAAAGAGTAAATCACAAAATTTGAATCACAAAAATGTACTTTTATTTAGATAAATCTATTTTTTTCAGATTGGTCACACAGTCTCAGAGGGTTTTTCATCCCTCCGTCGCCCTCAGCTTGCTGAACTGAATTGAATTGAATTGAATATACCTGTTACATACTGTAGCCTAGGAGTGATATCCCGGACATTATTTAAAAGGAATTGCGAATTGCATTTGCAATTGCGTTTCCGATATGTGGACGCATAAAGTGTGACAATTCAAATGCAATCGCAAACTTTGCATTACGGTTTGCTTTTTCGCCTTCGCGAACGAACACTGACTGCCAAATTTCAAATGAAAAGCAAAGTCCATTTGCATTTGCATTTCCCATGTCCTACAAGTCATGCGCCTGTCATATTTAAACAGCAAAATCAATTACCATGTTTGCTTTTTCACTTTCCCTGTGTCGCACATGTAGCCTGCCAAAACTCAAGCGCAATCGCTAATCCATTTGCAATTCACGCCATAGTCGCCCTTGTCTGTCGACTTTATATAGATCTATGATGCATGGCCCAGGTCTGTAAAATAAACTTTATATATCTACATTACACAGCCTGAGTCAAATTTATATGACAAATATATAACAAAAACATGATAACAGTAAATGTTGCCACCTATTATTTTTGGAACTAACACTAAAGATCCTTTTCCTCTTAGGTTCATTAATCCTCTTTGACCTCCTGACCAATCAGAAGACAGCAGCAGAGAGCACCAATGCAGCACAGGTTTGTTACATGGCTTAATTATGTTCCTATTATGAAGGAATTATGAATAAGCTTATGATGAATGAGATGAATGAGCTTGTAAAAATTGTGTCGAATTGGATTTTCTTGTATTTGAATACTTTAAAAAAAATTCATATTGTGAATGCAAATAAATTTTCAAATGTGACTGTGGATTAATATCAGCTTTGTGTGAATTTTGTTTGTTTAGAACAGGCAGTATAATGAAGACCTGGGCTCTTCCTCTGTGTCAAACTGTTCTTCCTGTGAGAACCTAGAAGAGGCACTGATGAGCATCGGCGTGGAGGAACATCTCAGAATCCTACAGAAGGAACAGATTGACATGGAGGCTCTGGTGTGTTTTCTTTTTTATATTCAATTCAAATACCCACATACTGTGTATGGGACATATTAATTATGTGCGCATGTGGGTCCCAAATAATTGGAGCAGTTATTATACGAGATGCTTAATTTTTTTATTTCTTAATATAAAAGTCTAACGCTGATGTGCACTGAAGATGCATTACATCAGAATAGTTAAAAATAATAATAAAAGCCAGTTCTCCAAATGTTTTTTCTCAGAAAATTAAAACTTTATTTTTATCATCTACATATTTTACTGGACATTTTGAAGTAATGAATATGAAAAAATATATACTTTTGCACATTTAATCAAATGAAAGTACAAAGAGGAGCTAAATAATGAGTCAGTAATATTTCTGTTTGTGTTGAATAATTTATACATCGATCTGCCATATCATTATGACCACCCACCTAATACTGAGAAAAGTTTTGGAGTTGCTCTGACCAAGTCATTGGCCATCACAGTTTGCCCCCTTTCAAATATTAGGCGAGTGGTAATAAGGTTATCACTGATCGGTGTATGTGTTACTGTCTAAATAAATGATTTGCTCACATGATGTGTGATAACAGGAAATTCAGGTTGATTTATTCAGTAATACACTCAGTACCTGCATAATGTATTTCTTATTGCTTCAAACTGTTCCAGATGCTCTGCTCCGAGAACGACCTGAGAGATCTTGGAATCCCACTTGGCCCTTGCAAGAAGATTATGAACTGTGTGAAGAAATGGAAGGTATGAAATGCTGCATATACTTTGAGCTTTTAAGATATCGATGTCCTCCTGTTTAGTTATGTTGGCTGTTAAATCAAAGCGTTCTCACTCTCTTATAAAACTGAAAAGAAAATCTCAGGCAGATCAAGACTTAGTGATTGTTTTAGGAGCGGGGCTGGGACACTGGGACAATAGTATATTGTAATAATATAGTATATCTATAGCTAGTATGCATTCTGAATGATAGATTTTATCTTAAAATCTGATTTTAATAAAAGGCTCAGCCAGAAGTATAATGTATACGATGCCCTTATGTACACCAAACGTATTCTGACAGCCAAGACATGTTTAATATCAGTGTTAGTTGTTTAGTGATGACATGAGACTTGATACAGATGTGGTAATTTCCTATTAACTATAACTATGAACGAAACTCGACCCTGGATCTAAACACTGTTATGTTATAGGGGCAGCAACTTCTGGTAACTCGATCATAATTAACGGATGTCAATTCACAATACGTCTTTTTAATTCTAGCCCATATTAGAAATTCTAAGTAAATATAAAATGTTAACCTTCTTCCCCTTTACTTGCCACAGTAAAAACAGTCGCTTAAGAAGTAAGTGCATTAAAGCGTCAGCATATATTTATAAAATCACAAGCCTTTACCACCCCAAAGTTGATTATTTTCCATTGAAAGTATGTGTTTTTTTCCTCTTATACTAAATACATTTACTAGTTTTCCAATTCTGTTTTATGGTAGGTTTTAGGTTTGTCTGTCTGTCCAAGATTCTCATTAGTGTGTTACCTCAAATTTAAGGTCCCATATTTTACTGTTTCTTAACATCAGAGCTCCAGACAATGCATTTTTAACCCATGAACTCTCTTTATTTCATTCAACCTTCAAATTTGCTGTTTCAGTGTCTATGTATATGAGCTAGTGCTGAACCACACCCCTTCAGAGAACAATAGAACTGAGCAACAAGCTGGGGAGGGGCTCTTCTTATTTGAGGACACATTACGGGGATTCTTTATTTTTGCGTACTGGCTCAGTTCCAAAAAAAAAAAGGGGAAAAAACGACAAGCAGGGAGTGTTTTTTTTCTTTGTTTTTTTAAATCTTTTTTTTTTCCCCTTTTTATCCGAATTTTCAGATTTTCTCCCCTATTTTTAGTCGTGTCCAATTCCTCCCAGTCGCTGGAGGCTCCCATATTAAAAGCTTCTACTGCCGCTCAGTCGGGAGGGCCGCAGACCGACCCACGTGTTTCCTCCGATCGACATGACGTCACCGACCATCTTTTCGAACTGCTCGCTCACGCACTGTTGGGGGCGGCGTAACACACTCGGAGGAACAGCGCTATCCGCTCCCTTCGTCTGCGCAAGCTCACAGACTGGCTTGTAGAGCCGTCATTAATGTGGGAGCACGAAGTACCTCTCATCCCTCCCCCCTGAAAGAGCTCAGCCAATCAGCTCTGCGAGAGGTTACAGCATCACCCGGGGTTTGAACCAGCGATCTCCGGATGATAGGGCGAGCGCTTTACCACTGCGCCACTCGGAGGCCATTTTCTTTATGTTTTTAATAATTTTTTATTAAATTTTTTATACACACCCAGTGGAATTGTGCATATTACATCCCCTTAAAATTTTTGTAGGATTTATATGGGATTATCAATATCAACCAGGAGATGAAATGAACTGAATAGATTTTAGATTTAATACAAACAGGGTCAAGGTCACAGCCATGTCAAGTGCCTGAAATAGTTTTTCTTCAACAATTTCCTTCCTGTTTGAAGGATATTTTAAGAATATATATTTTTTGTGGGCAAAATGGCGACACTTCCTGGTGGCAGAGGTACAGTGTATTCCTGTCTCAAGTTAATTTTTTTGTTTAAAAAGAGAAAAAAAAAAGAAGATATTTTACAAGTTTTCTCTAGTTACACTTAATCTTGTGAAACATCACTTTAAGTTGCTTTACCTCTAACTAAAAGTATAGATGTCTCCATACAGGAAGCCTCACCATCAACAAATACTCAATTAGATTTCATAAATGCCCTGATAGTTTTACCTAATTAAACTAAAAAACTATGTATAATCTGTAATGATATTATGAATATTAACAAAGTGTTAATCATAATAAGCTTTACTCAACACTTTTCGTAAAGAATAAGCTGTTTTATACTCACCCTGGTGTGAATTATGTCCGGCTTCCTGTCAGACAGCGTGGCGCTGCAGAGTGTTTGTCTGGAAGTTAGCACTAATACGAGTCTATTGTCTTGGAGTGAGGTGTTTTTGTCCTGATCCTGATTTTCCCCTCTCTGATCCAGCTCAGATCTGAGGCCCAAACTGGAAAACATTCCTCTCATACAGAAGAAAAGAAAAATTCTCCTGAAATCCAGAGTCTCATTCGAGAGAATCGGCCCAAAACCAGCGCCGTTGATTACCAGCACTTCGATGTGGGGATTGGACAGGTGACTGACTCAGTATTTGTTACAGTGAAATGTAAAGAAAAGCTTAATATTCAGGTATTTCTATTTCAACCTGGTGAAAATTTAAAAGAGACCCTGACGAAGACTAAAATTATAATACTATGTTGTTCCAAATCCCTCTGTGTTATAAATTAAAATTCCTAAAATTCCTGTATTGTTTCTCCTTTGCAGGTGTCTGTTAACTACCCACAGCTCAACTTCCGCCCCCAGGCATTCTTTGCTTTCGGTTCTCCCATCGGAATGTTCTTGACTGTCCGAGGCCTGAAGAGAATCGACCCAAACTACAGCTTCCCCACCTGCGGCAGCTTCTACAACATCTTCCATCCTGTGCGTCTGCTTTACGATAACAATAGTTCTTCAAATCTGACCTCTTTTATTTAATAATAATATTACTGTAAATAGTGTACAGCAGATGAAGAGCAATGAGTTGAATAATAAAAATTACAGTTTTCAATTTTAGTTTCAAATCAAATCTTCGCTTTGTGGTGTCACATTCGTGGCATATAATACATTTGTTTTATTATCAATAGTATTTGTTTATTATTATTTGACAAATAGCACTTTTCTTTTTTTTTAGTACAAATTGTTTTTAATAATCAATACAGAACTATATTGTCACGAACTGAACTACATGCACATGCAGACTTTTCTTTAATATAGTGAATTTTTCTCAGGATAAAGACATAAAACATGAAATCCAAACAGAATTCCAAATACTATGTCTATGGCTAGGCTACAGGCTACAATGCTAATGCTAAAGCTAACACATGAGACAATAAGCAAAATGTATCCATAAACAGAGAGAACAGGACAGGAGTCACAACAACACAACACACTGAAACATGGGCTACAGAACTGCACCCAAGAGTCCTACAGTACATACCACAGAAACCAGAACACCCAGGGGAATCCATTACATGTATAGTATAGTATATGTACATTCTGACATATACTAAAATAGATCTGTAAAGGTCCCTTCTTGTTAGCTACAGTATATTAGCCACCCAGTGCAAACAATTAGCTGATGGACTACATTTAGGCTTTAGGTCTATAAATAGTTTTACTTTTAATTGAACTGTTTCTATAATAAACTGCTTAGCTAAATCAAATGCTAAAACATGCCTTTTGTTTTGTGTAGTTTGATCCAGTAGCATACAGGATGGAGCCCATGATTTTGCCTCCAGATGTGGAGGTAGCACCAATGCTGATGCCCCATCACAAGGGCAGGAAGAGGATGCATCTGGGTAAATTCGGAGCACTTATTATGATTGTTTATGGTTTCGAGTGTGAATATGCATGTGAGTTATTGTGTGTGATAGCTGATTTCATTTGAAAGAGAGTTATGACAGTGTAAGTGTAAGTTAGAGTAAAAATATAGTGTGAGTGTGAGTGTAAGATAAGTCCGAGTACAGTTAGAGTGTAAATTTGCTCAAGCTTTGTGCCAGATGTTAAGTATGTGAGTAAAGTGCACGAGTACTGTCGGTGTAAGTTACAGTGTACATTTGGGTGTGACTTTGAATGTGTTTTGTTCTGTACAGAGCTGAAGGAAGGCCTGACACGTGTCGGCTCAGACCTGCTGGGGTCTTTACGGACAGTCTGGCAGAGTTTCTCCCAACTTCCTGCTCCAGCGCTGGCTGAAGGAAATGACACAGCAGTGTGTACAGCCGAGGAAATGGAAAGTGAGTCATTACATTCCGTGTAGCTGATGTGTGTGTGTCTTTCTGCCTTGGATGAAATTTGCCTTTCTGATATTTAGAAAGATGCTATAAAAGACAAACTACAGTATGCATTATTTCCTTAACTAAATTGAAAGTCAAGTAGGCAAGGTTGTGTTTTTAAAAATGATGTTCCTTTTAACCCAAAAAGCTTGTTTAGTGTGCACTACAGCTAAGATCTAATGCAAATAACAAAAACTGAAATGTTACCTCCACAAATTTAGCCTTGTGCTTCATTTTTTTCAGCCTCACCTCTGGAACAGGAGGAGAAGAAAATGATCCAGGTGGGGAAGCTGAACGGTGGCCGGCGCATTGATTATGTCCTTCAAGAGAAGCCGTTCGAATGCTTTAACGAATATCTGTTTGCCATTCAGAGTCACCTTTGCTACTGGTGAGAAAAAAAATGCACACAAACACACACACGGACAACAGCCGTTAGATTTCATTAAGGCTAACTGTGTGTTTATTGTCCAGTCCATAATATATATAAATATTTCAATGTTTTAATTTTCAATATTTTAATTTAACGTTTATTAAAGTGTAATTTTAAGTGTTCATATAACTACGAAGGTTATTAAAAATAATCACTTTTTTCTTTTGCAGGGAGTCAGAGGATACGGCTCTGCTGGTTCTCAAGGAGATTTACGGGAATGGTGATTGCAGATCTCCTCAGCAGTAGAAAACATAACGCACTGGGTTTCTGAGATGATAACTTTACATGCTGCCAAAAATAAGCAATGCTCATTACTTATGTAAACTTTTAAAGGTGCAGTTTGTAATTACATAGGCCTATAATAATTTTCAGAAATTCACAAGTTTCATAACCGTCTCTGTGTGCATGGAGTTTGCATGTTCTCCCCGTGCTTGGTGGGTTTCCTCCGGG
>JAOTQY010000008.1:19974244-19985229 GCA_026413445.1 Dolichallabes microphthalmus
AAGGGCCTTGCTCAAGGGCCCAACAGTGGCAACTTGGTGGTTGTGGGATTTGAACCTGGGATCTTCTGAACCGTAGTTCAATGCCTTAACCACTGAGCTACCCCTGGCCAATGAAAACCAAAGTGACCCTATTAAAACAAATGTAAATATAAATTTCAACCACACTAAATAGATTTAAAAATCAAGGAAGGAAGATAAATTTGATCAAATACAGTAACACCAAAACAACGAGACAAAAAAAAAGTAGTTAGCATTCTAGAACGAGGAGAATGAGCTTGCTCTATGTCTTGCTTTTGGGTCCAAAACAAAAGTGAACCATGGCAATCCAAACCAGTCCAAACGGAGCCCCCAAAATTTTTTTAAATCTGCACTAGGGCCAAGTCGGAAAATGTCGGTCTGTAACTAACTGAGCCGAACCCTAACACATCTGGCTAACCCAGGGCTGGGCGTTTCTGTTTGTGGCTGAGTGGAATCAGTTTTGCAGCACCACAAATATTCTTAACTCTGTAATTAACACTAGCCTCAACATTTTTTCCTGGACCTACTTCTTCTTTTTCCTTCTGCAAAGTGTTCAGAACTTGAACACTTGAAGCTAAGACTTGATTTGGAGTAAAGCCGTCCAACATTTAAGGATGTGTTATTGTGTTCTTAAAGAAACAGAACAACTGCATCAGGGCATTTTGCAGAATTTCAGAGACTCTCTCACATACAGTACACACACAGGGTCTCCTTTTTTATTCCCCTGTCTCTGGCTCCTGTTGTGGCACATGTCCAAAGCGTTTGAAATCTGACCCGTGCTCATGCGGTTCTGCTCAGCCGCAAAAGTGGAATCTCAGCCTTGCGTCCTTCAGTTAAAAAGGCAAATAATACATTTTTAAAAAGTTCCCATTGGGTCTGGGTGGCTGTCTGGAAAGAACGAACCATAAACTGTTGTTAAATTTGAAACACATTGCCTGCAGCCTCATTACTGTATACCTTATATAATAAGGTGTGTCTCAGGAGTTTGGTACCCGATACAGATAGGTGACGTGGCTCATAGAGAGCCTGGTAGAGTTTTTATCGCTCTCTCTTTTTTTTTTAACGGTAATTTCATTGAAACAGTGTTAGAGTCTTAGTTTAATTGTCCTATAGCGTCCAGTGGACAACAAACATGAGTTCCATAAGTGGAAAAAAACCCTAACTATTCTACTCTGCCCAAAATGGTTGGATTTGTGCATTTTGTGCATTTAATGTATAAAAAATAATTAAATAAGGTTTTCCATCCTACAGTATGTTGCACATTCAGATTCACATTTTCTGCATTTGGCAGACACCCTTATCCAAATACTTACATGATAAGTGTCAATTGATAAAACAAAAGTGAGTCAAAAATTTTCTACACTTTGGCTGTAGGATTTATTTTAATGAAAAAAAAAAAGACAAATACATAATTTTGTACATGATCTTTTCAATACACTTTGTCTGTGAAACAATTTTTCGTATTCTGTCATTAAAAAATCTTTTAGCCTGAGCTGTGTGACACGAATGCACCACTGTCTTCACTTCTTCATCAGAAGTGAATCTTCATCCTTGTAGGGCTGCTTTCAGGGGACCAATCGGATGAAAGTCTGATGGAGCAACATCATGACTATAGGAAGGATGCTTTAACACTTCAATATTACGTTTTTAGTGTGGGTAGAAGTGTGTTGACGTGCATCGTCAAACAAGAACGCCCTTGGATGGCAGTCCTCTGCGTTTAATCCAGAGTTTAAGCATCCATTTTTTGCTTGCGCCAGTTACAGTAATACGTTCACACCTGCACAGCAGTGACTGGGGAGACAGTGGCCTTGAACAGAAACTGCTGATAGTGCTGACAGTGGCTCACTATGTTACTGTCCATCAGTGCCATCCGTATAAAACACTGTTGGGTGGTTTCTTTTGATTGTTATTTTTTGTTAATAAAAGTACTTAAGGAAAAAGTAGGTCTTTAAATTGTACACCTCAATCTAAATCTATTTCTCAGCGGACATCTAGAGCAAGATACCTGGAGCAACCACTTACTGTAGTGCTAGAACAGAAAAGAGTCTTGCATGCTTTCCTTGCACCCTGAGAGTCAGTGGGACAAGCCAATAAGTGCTACATTCTGGTTCACTAGCAGAGGCCAAACGGTGCACAGAGGCAGACCTGCCTGGCATGAGTTGTGGCAGTGGTGGCTCAAATGGTTAAGGCTCTGGGTTACTGATCGGACGGTCAGCAGCGTCAACATGACTCCTCCACTTTATCCTGGCTGACCCTGCCCTCTGACCCCAGCTTCCTAAGTGGGATATGTGAGAAAAAATCTATTCACTGTGCTGTAAGGTATATATGACAATTAATCAAATCTTAATCTCTTAGGTTGCTGTGTAGATAGAAATGGGAAGCTGATTGTCCATGGTTACACCAAGGTCACGTGCAGTGATCGAAGGTGAGATCATAGAGTTGTCCAGGGAGGAAGTGGGATAAATCTCCTGGAATGAACAGCGGTTCAATTTTACTGGGATTAGTCCCTACTTCCTACAGTACATGCACTAAAGTAGTAGTAGTTGGGTCTTTGGATTAATTTACAACTTCTGATTCACTTTCTGTAAACATGCACTAAAAAGGATGATAAATATTGGCTCTTTCACTCTCTAATTATTTACTCCCTTTATACTGTAGGTATAGGCACTACATAGTGTTATAATTTCACTATATTTTTATTTGGGATTCAATACATCTTATATACGGCATAATATACTGTACTTCATAGTGCAGTTCATTTGGGAGTTATTTAGAAATAATGCCTTTACTTTGGTTATTTAAAAAAAATGTAAAAAAGGAGAGCGATGGAAAATAATGACGTTCTCTTTGTAGTGACATTTTGAACTCAATAGTAGGAGTCAGCTCTCTATTTTTAAATTAAGAGTTAAGCTGGCTAGGAAACAATATGATGCATTGCTACTGGAGATCAAGCCACAGCAGGCTTACACACTATCTGTCACATCACTTTCAGCTTGGATGCCATCATTTTTCAGGTTTCACTGCTCAAGGAATGTGCTCATACACTTACAGTATATACGGTACACATACAGTATTTAAAATTTGCATTAACACTGATTATTGGCAGCCATCCACCGAGAACCTTCCAGAAACTGGAAACACTTCTGGGTAAAATAAAGCGTTCTACACAGCATTATCCTCTGACATTTCCCCGAGTATAAAATGCTGTCTATTTCTCACACTCCACTGCTCATCTCCAACCTAATGACACACTGTTACATAAGCACACTGGCAGTGATCTGTTTTCCCAGTTGCCCGATGTGAGTGCTTGTTAAAGACGCAGCATGTCAGTGTTCGGCCTGCGATGGGATTGTTTGCTGTGCCGATCGTAGCAACAGCCACAAACACACACACATGCTTTATTTTTAGCATGTTTATTTGGGCTGGAGAATGTAGTCTGCTGTGTCTCTGACAGGACAGACACTGTATTGTTCTAGGTCCTAACGCCTCAGTTACATACAATAATTTTACAAAGATTTATTTATTTATTTCTTTTTTACAATAATTACAAAGAATTTTACACTAATTACTTGAATTTGTTCATCGCTTACAATGATATTGTTATACAAATGTGGTTAGCATTAGCTGGTCAACAAAAAGAGTGTGCTAAGAAACACAGCAATAACTAAGTGTTAGATGATGTTAGCCAAGCGTAATGAAAGTATTAAATAAAGTTATTTCTCAGACAGTTTGGTAGACTTTTCCATATGAACTGCTCATGTTTGTGATTGAATACTACTAAAGAAGCTTTCTAAACATTTTATTGGTTCTGTCAGAGTTGAAGTGAGTTAGCAGTTGATGCTAAGTGTTATTATGTTTTTTTCTTTCTTTTTTTTTTTTAATATATAGATATATGGAGTCTGTCATGATTTTACCAACACTTCTGAGGGAAATGTATATATTCTTAATTAGGTTTTTTCTTTTGATTCACTGCCTTTATACATTTCATTCTATATAAACTATACACTTAATACTGTATTGCTAACTACTTGCTAGCTACTGTAACTGTTAGCAGTTCATATTTCTAAGTTGCTTGTCAACAACATTCTTTGGACATTTACTATTTGTGTGTCATACTTTTACTTCCCATGGTAAAAGTATGAACTCAGTTTTATTAATTCATATTAATGTTAATCAGACCAATAAAGGAAATGTTTGTTGCAGCAGTGGAGGCAAAAGAGCAAAAACAAATTAACACTTTATGTAGAAAATTATGGGAAATACATGTGTACAGTAAGGTTTACAGTTTATACTGTAAAACTCACTTGTATTACATCTTGTTTGGAGTGAAAATGGATTTAACCAAATATATTGATGTATAGTTTTCCCTTGAGGAGACATTTTAGTTGGTGTTGGTGAGATGTACAGTATATAGTACGTTGTAGACAGAGGAACTTGCTCAGCGTTTTCTTAGTCCTTGTTTATGACTGCCAGCCCAAATCATATTTTTGTCATATCCAGATTTGAATCTGTTTGGAATCAGATTGCTTTATCTAGTCTGAACAGTAAAACAACAAATTGAATCAGATTTTTGCAAATCTGATTAGACCCACATGGAGAGGTGATTTGAAATCAGATTTAGATTGGATTGCAAAATAGTGTGTCTCAGTCGGGCGCTCTAACCGCTCAAACTGGATTTCAAACTGTCGATTATGTCACTCGCAACACGACATAGAAGATCAAGTTCACACGAACATGTGGTATGGACATGGACATATGGTTGGACAACGAGTGAGAAGATGATGGAAGAAACGGCGATGGAAATGGATACGCCTCCTTCGTCATTACCACGGCAACCAATGTAGCCAGGTCAAGAGGATTTTGGGCTGCCAGTCTTAATAGAACCATATAAAAATGTGGATAGTCCGAAATTCTGATTTGCCTGCAGTCTGAACAAGTAGGATGACAAGCTGTTGTTGTTGTTGTTTTTTTTAAGTTTGAAAAAGAAATGATTGGGCAATACTGTGGCATAGTGGTAAGAACTGTGGCCTCGCACCTCCAACGTCAATGGTTCCTATTTCAATTCCTAAAAAAATCTAATAAAATTATTTGTCATGAATACAACCATACACAGTATAATATGCATTGATATGATGATATATGATATGCAGTGAAATGTTTTGTCTGTATGGACTCAGCATGTTCTCCCCGTGCTTTGTACCAAAGGTGGGCAAAGTGCACAAATTTTCATTGCTGTCTTTAACCAGCTTTGCTTCTGAGTTTAAACACCTGTTAAATTATTAGGCATGTCTTAAAGAAAAGATGAATTATGCAGTTATGCATAATAGTCAGCAGGTGGTGAAATTCCCACTTCAAACATTACACACCAGCGTTATTTAATGCAACTTAATGCAGAAATGTAGTGAAGTAAAAATACAGATATTTGATGTACTTTTGAGCAGAGTAAAAGTAAAAATGAAAGATTCTCTAATAAAATTATTCAAGTAACGTACTTGTTCTCAATTAAAGTACATGTTCTCTGTTACCTCCCACCTCTGTTAAATACCAAATTGTAATAATTTACAAACTGCTGTGGTGGTAAAGGAATAAATCACTTCAGGCAGGCTGTTATTAGGAAAATAACCAACTTTAACATGGTAATAGTGACTCTGCTTCATGTTGGCCATCAATCACCATTCCTGACCAGTTCTTATAATAACACGTCCTCAATTGTTTTATTCTGGAACTCTATAAGGATTACTTTTCCTTAAATAAATGACACTCAGGATTCTTGCTAAAAGGCTTGCTCTAAGTACAGATGTCCATAAACCCCTTATAGGTTCTCTTGTTTACAAACTAATTTAAGTCTGAACTGAAGCTCAAACTGCATTAAGTTCTCCTGATCCTGAACAATCCTATGCATGTGCACTTTGCAGGGCCGTTTGTGTTATCACCGTGTTTGATGGGAAATGAGACATTTGTATGGGAATGTGTCCATACAACCCTGTGCGGGGGTAGTAAAGTTGATGGGTAGATGGGAACAGAGATTGCTTCAGGCAGAGCACTAAAAGGCATAGCGAACAGGTATTTGTGTGCCTGGGTCTGGGTCTGTGTGTGTGTGTGTGTGTGTGTGTGTGTGTGTGTGTGTGTGTGTGTGTGTGAGAGAGGGAGAGAGAGAGCGTTCAGGTTTGGCGATGGTTAAAGGGGAACCCACAGAGGAGGATTTGAATTCCACAGCTTCTCTGCTGGAACCATGGACACACACACATGCATACACACACAAATAAAGTCTCTCTCACATTCCCTCAGTCTCTATCTCTGACACACACTTTCTCACGCTGTGGTTGGTTCCCCCTTTTTTGCATTTTGATTGACACTGCCCAAGGTCTGCCTGACTAGGACCATACCATTCATGATGAAAAAAATGGGGGGGTGCTGATAAACCAGCCAGGCTGAAAAAAACAACAAAGCAGGGTTTTTTAAAAAAAAAAACCTTTTCAATGGAAGATCTCCGGTCTCTTCCCCCCCGTCCATTTCTCCCATATAGTCCGATCCAACCCTAGAGGGGAAAGAGGGAGGGAGAGCGAGACAGCTGATCAGTGCTGTGGTATTCTGAGTTTAGAGAACAGAGAGAGAGAGAGAGATTGAGGAAGCTGACAGAAAAAAGGAAGAAGCAGTAACCGTGTGTGAAGAACAAACGGTTTGAAGAGTTTCGACGGCTTTTGAAAGATAAAGAAAACAAGAGAGTGCGTTAGAGTGAAAGAGATAGAATGAGAGAGCGAGAGAGAGAAAGGGCTTGACATCAAAAGAAGAAATCGAACATCACCAGAAAAAGAAATTGGCATGAAACGTGACTCGAGTGCCACGTGAAGTTTCCTGCTGCTGGAGAAAAACATCTCAAGAAGAGGAGAGAGAGAGAAGACAAACACAGGGTGAATTACCTTAGAATAAGAAGACAGAAATTTCACGGAGCAAGAAAATGCGATGAAACGTGACCAGAGGACGTAGGAGGATAGAGAGAGACTGAGAGAAAAACAAACAGAAATAGAGGAGGAGAGAGAAAGAGACACGAGCTCGGCTGCAGATCCGTGAAGACGTGTGCGTGTGTGTGTGTGCGCACATTTTTTTAAGAAGAGATGTCGTGGCTGTCGCCCATGCAGTGGGCCAAATGGACCTGGTCTGCCATGAAAGGAACAGAAGAGGATGAGCAAGATGAGAATGACGTCCAGAACGGAGGGATAGAGGAAGAAGAAGATGAGGAAGAGGAGAGATCTCAGAGCTTCAGGCAAGTCGTCTCTCATGACAGCATGACTAAAGATCAACAGGCATACAGGCTGCGCAGGTTTAACTCACTCTTTCTGTTCTTTTCACCTGCATGCAAATACAGTGGGGCAAGAAAGTATTTAGTCAGCCACCAATTGTGCAAATTCTCCCACTTAAAAAGATAAGGGAGGCCTGTAATTTTCATCATAGGTATACCTCAATTATGAAATACAAAATAATAAGAAGAATTAAATCCATAAAATCACATTGTAGGATTTTTAAAGAATTTATTTGCAAATTCACCCTTTGTTGGCAATGACAGAGGTCAAACGTTTTCTGTAATTCTTCACAATGTTTTCACACACTGTTGGTGGTATTTTGGTCCATTCCTCCAGGCAGACCTCCTCTAGAGAGGTGAGGTTTTGGTGTTGTCGCTGACAACACAGACTTTCAACTCCCTCCAAAGATTTTCTATGGGGTTGTGATCTGGAGACTGGCTAGGCCACTCCAGGACTTTGAAATGCTTCTTAAGAAGCCAATCCTTTGTTGCCCGGGCGGTGTGTTTGAGATCATTGTCATGCTGAAAGACCCAGCCATGTTTCATTTTCAATGCCCTTGCTGATGGAAGGAGGTTTTCACTCAAAATCTCGCGATACATGGCCCCATTCATTCTTTCCTTTACACGTCCTGGTCCATTTGCAGAAAAATAGCCCCAAAGCATGATGTTTCCACCCCACATGCTTCACAGTAGGTATGGTGTTCTTTGGATGCAACTCAGCAACAAGTTGGATTTTTACCAAAAAGTTCTATTTTGGTTTCATCTGACCATCTGACATTCTCCCAATCCTCTTCTGGATCATCCAAATGCTCTCTAGCAAACTTCAGACGGGCCTGGACATGTACTGGCTTAAGCAGGGGGACACGTCTGGCATGGCAGGATTTGAGTCCCTGGCGGCGCAGTGTGTTACTGATGGTAGCCTTTGTTACTTTGGTACCAGCTCTCTGTAGGTCATTCACTAGGTCCCCCTATGTGGTTCTGGGATTTTTGCTCACAGTTCTTGTGATCATTTTAACAGGTGTCTTTTATACTGATAACAGATTCCATTGATACAGGTAGCTAGTGGAAGAGAGAGACGCCTCTTAAAGAAGTTGTTACAGGTCTGTGAGAGCTGAAATCTTGCTTGTTTGTAGGAGACCCAATACTTATTTTCCACCATAATTTGCAAATAATTTTTTTAAAAATCCTACACTGATTTTTTTCTTATTTTGTCTCTCATAGTTGATGTATATCTATAATGAAAAATACATGCCTCTTATCTTTTTACAGTAAGTGGGAGAACTTGCACAATTGGATAAATACTTTTTTGCTCCACTGTACACACACACACACACACACACACACACACACCTGCCATTTGGAGGAGACTCAAGTTTGGGGTTTCCCTGTTTCCATCAGGTCTGTTTACTGTATACGGAGCTGAGGATTTATGCTAACAAATGTCACAGGCAGCATCTTCGTAGCTGTGTATACATGTTTAAATAAGCAATATTCTGATTTTATGACCACAACTCGATTAAACCGACATGTTTACAAAGACCTTTACAGAAAACAAGCCCCTGTGTAGTGTTACTTAGTGTAGTTTGAATCAAATAGATTAGATATGGGTGGTGTAGTGCTTAGACCTGTCGTCTTGCACCTCTAGGGTCCGGGTTCGATTCCCAGCCAGGCTCGATACCCGTCTCTGTGTGCATGGAGTTTGCATGTTCTCCTTGTGCTTGGTGGGTTTCCTCCGGGTACTCCGGTTTCCTCCCACAATCCAAAGATATGCAGGTTAGGCTAATTGGTGTTCCCAAATTGCCCGTAGTGTGTGAGTGTGTGTATGTGTGTATGCCCTGCGATGGATTGGCACTCTGTCCAGGGTGTACCCTGCCTTGTGCCCTAAGCCTCCTGGGATAGACTCCAGGCACCCCGCGACCCTGAATACAGGATAAAGCGGTATAGATGATGAGTGAGTGAGATTAGATATGTGTACACACACACAAGTCAGTCCAAGGCCGTATCCATACACATATACTGGTATTTTTGGACATATTGCTTTTTACTCGTTTTCAAAAAATATTCCACATTCACGTGAACAGAAATTTTACAAATGCATATTGTTCACTTGAAAAAATTAAACATGGACATATCAACCTTTTGAAAACCTGTAGTGTGATCTGTGACGACCTGTAGCAGACCTCCATGACTTGTACAGTAGGAACCTGTAGAAACCTACAGTAACCTGTAACAGCCTTGTGACAACTTGTATTAACTTGTAGTACTCTATCACAACCTGTAGCACACGGTGACAACATGGGACAAGGTGTAGCAACCTGTAGGAACCTGTGATGTAACATGTAACTGTTACAGTCTGGGACAACCTGTGACAACCTCTAGCAATCTATCGCAACCTGTTACAACCTGTAGCAACCTCTAGCAACCTGTAAAAATGTGTGACAACTTGCATCAATTTGTACCAACCTGTAGCTGTCCACGATGACCAGTAGCAACCAGTAACAATTTGAAATGACCTAGTCAAACCTGGAACAACCTGTAGCAGTCTGTAGAAACCAGGTCAACAGCCGTGATGAACAGAGACGTGGTACGTCCACAGGCACATGCAAAACTGCAACAGGCACATGTGGGTTTGTGCTATGATGTTGCCAATGGAGTTAAAAGTTAAAGGCTCGGAAATCAAACAAAATTATTAAGGCAACTAAAGTTTGATGTTAGTGCTATTTAATTCTCAGCAGTTTATCTATTTTTCTTATTTACAGCTAAAAAATTACTCCAGTCCTTTTTTTTTCCTTTGCTTGTGTTTGTACATTTTTTTTTATTTAAGAAAAACTCCCAGACTAAATGAAGTAAACTGCCACCTGAAGCAAATTCCTTCTGTTTCCTTCATCCTTTCTCATACATGTGTCTGACTTTTTAACCAGATGAAGAAAAAAAAAGTGTGTGTGTGGATAAGGAGAAGTGCAGCTGTGGTTTGGCAGTTTAGTGAGAGCTCTGCTGTTTACAGTACATCCTGTCTTTGTGCTAGCATTCCTTTCTGAGGACTTTCTCTCTTGCTCTTTTCCTTTGTTATTCTCTCTAAATTTTCTTTTCCTTTCATATTCCTGGAACGATTATGACTGTTCATGCAGATGGACACAAATACAAAAAGCACTTTATTAAACAGCAAGGAACGGGCATTTGTACACACACACACACACACACACACACACACACACACACACACACACACACACACACACAGATTGTGACTCAGTTCTCTATCTGACTCATCGCTGCTGAGAAACACAGAGGGACACAACACATCGCAAGTCACATCATTCTGTGTAGTGGTGTGTAGGAGTTTGTCTAGGAAGCTATTGCTCTATAGCGTGGGCGTGGCCTCTGTGCCTGTAAGTCCTTGTGATGAAGACATGGACTTGGCGCCTGTCAGAATTTTTAAAGGAGGCATGGCCTTAATGCCTGTCAGGTTTAGTAAAGTAGGAGTGGCCTCAGCACCTGTCAGGTTTATTCAAGTAGGCGGGGCCTCAGCCCCTGCTAGTTTAAGTGAAGTAGGAGTGGCCTCAGTGCCTGTCAGATTTAATGAAGTAGGTGTGGCCTCAGTGCCTGTCAGATTTAATGAAGTAGGTGTGGCCTCAGTGCCTGTCAGATTTAATGAAGTAGGTGTGGC
>JAOTQY010000008.1:19997813-20008726 GCA_026413445.1 Dolichallabes microphthalmus
TCATTAAACCTAACTGTTTTTGTTTTCTAGCATTCTCAGAAAACATGTTGATCAGAAGGTGTTTCCATTGTTATGCTTAGCTAGCTAACCTTTCTGGAAATGCAACACATTCCACTTGCTACAGTAGTTGATTACTGTAATGCTAGTTTTTGGTTTTTACCCTGTGTAGTATAGGAATTGGGAAGTCGTTTTGTGAAATTCGCCATGTTGTATGCTAATTGTTTTCTTTTGCCGTAGCCAGCTATGTAGCTTATTTGCTTTATCTTCCATAATAATAATAATAATAATAACAACAACAACATTATTATTATTTTTATTTTTTATTTTATTTTATTTTTTAACTTTAGTTTGTTTGTAAATGACAAATTAACAAAGCTTCTTCATCCATTGATAAAGAAGAAAGAGATCTGCACTTTGTGAAAGACAGCAAATAGCTAGGCTACATGCATCTGACTGCTAGCAAAAGAAAACATGTAGCATTATTAGGCTAGTTTTTTTGTGTGTTGATTTTTTTTGTTATTTCTTTTAATTCTTTAATGAAATTTAGTTTTACCCTTTACCCTGTAATATAATGCTAGTTTCTCTGTTAACATGTTTAATAAAATGCTAGGTTTTGTCTAGATTGTTAGATTGTGAACTTGTTTGCTATAATGCTAGTTCTTGTGTTAGCCCCTGTAGTATAATGTTATAATGTTTCTCCATTTGTTTACTAAAATCTTTTTGTTCACATTTGTAGCATGTTAGCTTCTCTGTTAATTTTGTTACTGTTGTAATAGCTCTTGTGCTAACCTCTGTAGTATAAAGTTAGTTTCGCTGTTTACTGTAAATGTTGTATTTTTGTTTTTCTTGTTTGTTAGCCTCTATTGTATATTGCTAGTTCCCAATGTTTCTCCTAATAAATTTTTTTGTTGTTATGCTCAGAATGAGGAGGTTCTGAAGAAGTGCGCTCAAGAATATTTAGCGCGTGTCAAACAGGAGGAACAGCGTTATAACACACTCAAAATCCACGCTGAGGAAAAACTCGACAAGTAAGACTGATCATAAACACACCCAGTAAACTAAACACCACTTCACAGAACACAGTATTAATCACAGGTTTGTGTAACCCAGGTGTATATCATTAGTGTAGAGGTGTATTCAGTCGGAGTGTACAGTAGTATGTGTAACTCAGGGGTAACATTTGAGCAGGTGTGTGTGTTTATCATTTGACTGTAACTCATGTCACATTAGGTGTGTATTTAACTTGTTGATGTATAATGGTATCTTTAACACCTGTGTGCTGCAGGGCAAATGAAGATATCGCTCAGGTGCGTTCGAGAGCGGATGCCGAGTGTGTGGCACTGAACGCTAGCCTGAGGAAGGAACAGATGAAGGTGGAGTCTCTGGAGAGAGCGCTGGAACAAAAGGTCCATATTTCAACCCTCTTTTAATTAAATCCAAATTACATATTACATTTTTAATAAACCTATAGTATCAGTACAGAATCTCTTTCATTCTGTAAGCGATAACAGTTATGTGTGAGATCGAAAGGATTCTGAGCGTTTTGCATTCATGGAGTGTGATGTGTCATGACCTTGACCCAAGAGCGCAAACATGGCTGTGCTCTCTGGGTGGGAGGTACATATTATGTCTTCCCTGTCAATCACAGTGACACTAAACAATTGTGGACATCTGTTTGTATGTATATTACATGTATGTTAAAGAGGGCATGTATAGATCTGTGTGTAAAACAAACACATCATTCCTACTGTATATCTCATTCTTTCATTCAATTCTTTAATTTTTTACTTTATTTGTTTTTTTCTCAGAATCAAGAAATCGAGGAGCTCACGAAGATCTGCGACGAACTCATCGCCAAACTCGGTCCAACAAACTGATCACTGAGCACATGTGGATTTCAGCTTTGAGCTTAAGTCCTGACTGAACTCCACCTTCCTTTCACACTGCTCCGCCTCTTACGCAGTCCTGCATGTCTGGATCTCGCTTCAACAGCTGCAACGCAGAGCTGCAGCATCAGCTAAAGTAACGCATCAATAATAAAGACACTTTCGATTCTTTAGGTGTTAACACGGCCATCTGCACGCATCATCAGGGCTAACTGTAGTATAGCCATAAGTCACAAATCTAAATGCATTAGTGCTTTGTGATGGCTCTGCTTTTTTGGATGCACTGTGTGTTTCATCCATGAGGCGAACATGTGCAGGTGTGTGGGCATCATTTATTCTCGTGTGTGTGTCATCCTTCCTTACAATACATGCACTTTGTAACTTGCATATATATGTGTGTGAGAGCGAGACAGAGAAGATGGCTATATTTCCCAGACTATAAGATTTATTTATTTTTTGCTCAATTATATTTAAATATTTTTGCTTTTACCATCAAGAGTTGTCATGGCAACACAAATAAAAAAGCACAGATAAAACCAAACGGAGCGGTATTTTGATAACTACTAAACAATTACTCATACTTGATGAACCGATGTCCAGTGCTTAGATATGTAAGTACTGTAGTAATAACACAATGGGGCATGCTGTTATAGGAAAATAATCAACGACAGGGTAGTTGGGATGAAACAGGATGTTTTATGGCTCTTGTACTGCAATTTTCCAACACGAAAACCACAGCATACATTTTATCCATTGCTTGTTAAGTGTTGTGAAATGTCTGCGAAACAGGACCACTTACATTACAGCAGCTGTAGAATTATTTTAGCAGTAGTGACTAGACAAACAAAACCACTTCAACAAGTCTTACACTCTGGAAAATATAGTAAATGTGTATGCAGGTAACTGTGCTTTGTGTGTGAATGTGTGTGTGTGTGTGTGTGTGTGTGTGTTTGTGTGTTTGATAAAAGGGTTCATCCGCTCGTATTTTCCTCCTCACCACAGGTGCAAGTGCCAATGCAATCCCATGACGCACACATTTTAGTGTAAATAAAAATTTGTTTGCGTTGTTGACTTTATATTATTATAAAGGTTTATGGTTCAGTTATTTTGTGAGGATTTTATTGAAAAATCTTGCTAACAGATTAGCACGTGTAGTGTTTCTTAGTGTCAGTGTACACACAGGGGTTTGTGTTACAGAAGTTTAACCTTTGATATAATATTTAAGTTATGTTCAGTAATGCACTAATGCTATAGTTAGGACTGGTATTAGGTATTGTTCCTGGTTCAGCATAGACGAAGCTTAGATTAAATCGGATTAGCCACGACTTGCCTTTTACTGGTTTAACACAAAATGCAAAAAATAGTAAATATGTTGTAACTCAGAATCAGACTCGCACTATCTAGCTCCTTTAGCGAATATATTAACATTACTAATGTACAAGTAGCTTCATGATGTCGCTAGCTACTAGTTTATGTTGTGTAATTAAAGCTACTGTCAAGTTTCCGATTGGCTAATCAAATGAAACTTAAGCTCCGCCCTTATTGAATTAGTGACGCTTTTAACCGTGGCATTGCTGGTTACGTTATATTGAATCAGGTGTGACGCACAACGAGATCAAAACGAATTGAAAGGGATCAAACTTGATCTTTTACCTGATTTTCTTTTTATGAAGATATATATACCTTTTTAATTATTATAATTTTTAAAAACATTTCGCTGAATACACTTTAAGCACTTAAGAGATGAGGAACTATTTATCAAAAATGTACTTGAGTCTCGTTTTTTTTTTTTTTTTTTCAACAATTGTACATGTTTTTCCTTTCTCGGATTCATCTTAGCTTTTTGTCTGTGTTTCAGTACTGCTTTTGACCTGCCCTTGTTGACTTCACATAAGTTCATTAGATTTATTGGGGATGGGGTTATTGGAAGTGTAAATAGCAGTTCAAATGATTTTGTTTTTCTTTTTCTTTTTTTGGTACATGACCGCTGATGAAACTGTGGTACTCTTCTCAGATGGCTAATGAAACACAAATTAGATTGCGTTCTAGTTATTTATTTATCAAGTTAAGACAATGGGCTTAACCTTATTAACCTGCCAGTCCCATTTTCCCCATT
The DNA here is from genome assembly GCA_026413445.1 of Dolichallabes microphthalmus. Classification (NCBI taxonomy): domain Eukaryota; kingdom Metazoa; phylum Chordata; class Actinopteri; order Siluriformes; family Clariidae; genus Dolichallabes; species Dolichallabes microphthalmus. Next base: position 20,001,816 of record JAOTQY010000008.1, read on the forward strand.
TTGCCCAGAATGGCAGACCCAAAATTAAAGGCTTACTGTTCCCACATATGTTGGTCCTCATGCATATGGCTTAGATTAGAACAGAGATTAGAATTAAGCACTTTATTTCCACCTGCTTTACACATCTCTGAACAGAGGAGTGCCTGTTGCTTCAGGTTCAGGACGTTACCTTAGAAAGTCTCCCAGGCTACAGCCACAGGTCCAATGCATTTGATGGTAAGGACACACATATGAACAAACTCATTCCGTGCTTATGTTGCAAATGAAACTATTTTAACTGGTGTGAATAATGTATGATAAAATGGTTTGCGGGATCAAATCCTGAGATTCTAAACTTCCTAATAGTATATTGGTGTATATTGCTTGATCGTTTGATGATTGGAAATGATGTAAAGTATACCAAAGGTGTACACTCAACAGGGACTGAAGAAAATAATCTGTACAAATTGCCAAGGAAAACTGTACCATATTATTTTGTAATATATTTCCCATCAAACCAGCTGATTAACATGCTAGTGTAATTCTTTAAGAAAATCATTTCAGTTGCATTTTTTCACTATTGAGATGCCATTTATTAGTTACTTGTGTGACATCAACATGGGTGTGCTGAAAAAAATATCGTAACACCTCACCTTTGCGAATGAACAAAATATTTTTCTATAAATTCTATTCGACTGACAATCCAGCTTTTCATCTGTGCCTGTTGCCAAAGCCACTCCAGTGAAGCTGTCAGTGTCGCATCCCACAATTCCCTGTGTGTCATATGCAATAGCTGCCAAAATGTACAGTATATGTGAAGCAGACGTGCTGATATACGGCTTTGTTTCAGGATGGCTTTTATAAAGAAGTGTCCTTCTATAATTGATCCCACTGTTTTGTGTACTGTACCTCATGAGTTTAACATGAAAGCAGTAGAAAACACAGTGGACGCTTCTTCCTTCGTCCTTCCTTCCTGTTGCTTGCTCTTTTTTCTTTGATACACCTTAAGGAGATCCTGCCATTATGTTGAAGTCATCAGGAGTTTACTGACGATATGATGTGAGGATTTTATGTGTGGGCATGCTTACAGTTCTGACCTAATGTGTGTGTGTGTGTTCATTGTCCTTCATATTTGTACAGTGAGAGAGAAAGAGAGCTGCACAAAAATCATGTTTACTAATATATACATTCTCTATATTATATTCTATATTTTGTGCATAACGTGTCATCTGAATTAAAGGGATTATAATACAAAGTATAATTTTGCCTGCTGTTAATTTTTTTTTTATGTACTCGTTTACTGTATACTGCTTAACAATGGATTTTGAAAGCTGAAAATATGGAGACAAAAAATAAGACAAAAATATTATTTGAATTGAATAGAGATCTGGGGGAAATGCATTCAGTTACTTATCATGTATATTGTATCGTGTATCATGTATCGTGATTCATTTGGTTGGCAATTCATGTATTACCACATTGGATCAATTTATTATTTTTTTAATATATATATTTTTATTTATATATGTTTGCATTTGAAGTGGTAAAAAGTTGCCTTTCCTCTAAAATCCTGCAGATAGTGCTTTCAACTATTCACACAAATCATCATCCTATGTGGTAGGAGCCAATTCTTTGCTAATTTGCTAACTGTTTAGAACAAACTGTAACAAAGTCTAAAAAAAAGATTAATATGGAATCTGGATATTTATAAAATTGTTATACTTATATAATCGCAATACAAAAAATCTAATCGTGGGTAATACCTGGGTATCGTGATAATATCGTATTGGGAGGGCCCTGTTGATTTCTATCCATAGAAATAACTAATTCACAAATATATGCTTTTGAGAAAGAGTTAAGACAAGCAAAACTACTTCTCATATTTTGGGAATTGTGTCTAAATTATTATAAAGTTATTCACTTAATGGGCTTCTGAGTAACGCAACAGAAAAGCGTCACATATTTTAATCTAGGGGAGCAACCTTTTTTCCTTGGAACCATCATTTACAGTATATCTAAAAAGAGATTATGCCAAACACTTCCCCCCCCCCCTCACAACAGCCCCCCTCACAACAGCCCTGCCCATGTGCACAAATCAAAACACAAATAAAAAATTCATTTTTAAATAGTTTTCTATGCAGACTTTTTTTATTATACTATAAATGTATAATTATGATATTATTTAACATGTGCAAAGGTAATTGCAACAACCTCACACCCTCAGAACAGACGACGGTTCACGCATCAAGCCCTCAACCATCAATCTGAACAACCTGCATGATTAGGAATAGGAAGGATGACATGATCTCTCTACCTGTCAATCAGAGAGACGACAACCAATCACAAGCATTTGTGCACTTATCTATATAGAAGAGGGCGGATAGCTCTCGCCTCTCTTCAATCGAAGCAGGTGCGTTATCCATTACCCTGCTGTTAAGGTGGTTAGTGAATTGGAATTAGCGAGATAAAAAATGTGGAGGTTATAGGAGAGAAAATGGTGTCATCTTTCATTTGGTATATTTGTTCTGTTTTATTCTAAGGTTATAATATCCTGACCAAAGCCTGAGTAATATAGATATGAAATGTAGGGTCAGGGGTGTAGGAGTTGTCTAGCAGATGCAACTTTGTCTTTTCATGAAATGTCATATTTGAACAGATAATTAAATTAAAATCATAAAGTGTCTCTAAACCATAATAGTACTGTATGTAACAGTCCAGAGACAATCACTTAATATTCTCGATGATAATGAGCTATAATTAATTTTTTTAAAAAGAAAAAGAAAGAAAGAAAAAAAGAAAACACTGCATGAAAAAGAAACAGGTGTGAGAAAGTCCTCAGAAAGACTGTGACTATTTCTGCAGTATGTTCAGCAAAGCTCAGCAGCTCATTTCCTTATAAAACTGCACAAATTGTACCTGAAGCTATATTTTAAGCAAAGGGTCGTCACACCGATTACTAATTAATAAATATAGAATTTTTTAAAAGACATTCTGGCTCTACAGGAGTTAATTGCATGCTCCTAAGACTTATTATATAAATGAGAAAATCAGTTTGACCTTTGAAATAAATAAAGACATAGAAATAGAACTTTTAACATAAACATTTTTATGCATCATTTGAAACCAAGAAACCCTCTACTGAAAAAGAGGGCATGGCAAAAAATGGTCTTTTTTGGCAACATTATGACAATTTCCAAGCTACTGTAAGTGAAGCAAAATGCACATAATATGTGTGTGTCTGTGATATTATAATATGCTTTCCCGTATTAGGAAAAATATGATATGTTTTAAGAAAATATTTAGAATCAATATACAGTTCTTCAACATCAATGGATATGGATTGGATATGGAACATACTGCAAATTATAGAATGGTTCTCTTAAGGTTGAAGAGATATTAAATCGCATGAAACACTCTTGTGTTCTTATTCACTCGTGTCTGCTTACTGAGCTGACGATTTGAATAATAAGCTTATCATAATGAGCTGTGCTCTTGATTAATATTACATGACAGGTATGACTGATCTTGAAATAAGAACAGTCCATGTGTCCTCATTTTCTTGTATCATTGATGCTTGATGTTTCACAGGGCCAGTGTTACTCAATATTCAGCACTATATGGCATCATACTGTATTTCTCTCAATTGTAAGACTTTTACCTAAATTGTGTATAAAATAGAGAAGGGATGAAAAGTCCTGAACAATCTGTCCCTGAGTTGTCTCTGCAAATATTTGTCCTCTACAGAAACAATCATATGTAATTTGTCTTTTTTCCTATGCCTTTTTTTATTCACTTACTGTATTATTGTGATTTATTATCAGTAACCCGTCTACGCTCATCTGCTGATGATGACCAGCGCGTATTAAAGCTGTTAAGCTGCAAAAAGCTCAGACTCAGATTAGAGGGGGAAGATTCACACGTCTGAACCTCTACACTCATCCTTTGTCTGCTCAAACATGAAGACTGTGGTCATTCTTCTGCTGTTGCTGAACGCCGCGATACACAGTATGTATTACACTAAAGTTCTTTATGACTTTTATTTTGATGGTTTTCACCAATAAAAGTCCTTAAATATGTGACAGGGAAGTAGAATTGATATTTGGTGTCAGTATTAAAGACTTTGCCCTGGATAAGAGTACTGGGGTACTGTGATAATGGTGAAAAAATTATATTGCCTGGGCTGTACATAATAGGAGGGGCGTTCAAGTCAAACTGAGACTTTTGAATGTGCAGAATAAAAGTTAATGATTTTAGTTCTCTATTTAATCCCCTGCTACACTAATGCACTTATCCCAGTCTTTATCTAGTGCTTGGATAGACTCAAGGTACAGTAGAAAATTTCAGAGTCATGATAGGACTATCTATTTCATGTCTGAAACTCCGGCCTCCCAGGAACTCCTTTATTGCCCTAACATGTGGAAATGGCTTGGAGCGAGGTCTGGGCCGTACAGGATGTGTCCATAACTTCCAGCCGAGTGGTGTTTGTGAATGATTGGACATACAGTCTTCTTTAAAATGTTTGCACCATACAAGAATCTGAGAGTCTCTTTATTGCACTGCGCCAGTTTGACTTGAACACGCTTCGTAATGCACTGTACATAATATACCACCGTTACACAACACGTCCATATTACAGTAAGTACACTAAACAAGATGAACAAGAATTTTTAAAATCTTGCTAAGCTTACATTTTTTGATGGGAATTCAGGCCTGTTGGCTTATGATTGTGTTGGAGATACTGCACGTAAGGACTACACAATTTAAAAATATTTAACAATTATCAGTCTGCTCTTCATGTGATATTTGGAGAAATTCTAAGGGACAATGTTCCAGTCCACTAGTTTTGGGAAGCATTTCTATGGTGAATCCATGCCACTGCCATAAGGTGTATTTGCCATTTAGTGACAATAATGACAGGAAAATGGCCTGCTCTTAACCCAAGATGCCAAGCGCACTTTCCTGGACACAGGCTTCAGGATCTTCAAGGTTGCAAAGCCGATTAAAGCTCCAGATGTTCAACCACTGGCTTTCCACATGGAAAAAAACTTTGGACAGTGTGACGCAATGAAATTTGCAGAGGAAGATTAATCAGTGGTTTAAAAAATATATATTTAAAAAGTCTATGGAATTTGGTATTTCTTTTGGTCAGGATATGGGAAAAGATCAGTAGCTTGCCCTATTATGTGAAATTAGCATTTTAGGTCATTTATAATTACAGTTATAAAGTAAAACATTGGTTTGCAAGACTAGGGTGTGTGTGTGTGTCTATCTTATCATGCTAATCTCATGTCAGCTGCGTTCTCTTGTGCGGTGTGTAAAGGCGAGGCACTGAAATGTTACACCTGCGTCGCGCCCAATCAGGAGGAGTGTAACCGACAAGGCTCGACTGTATGTCCTGCTAACTCAGACGCCTGCGCCACCATCACAGGGGCCAGTAAGTGCACACACACACACACACACACGTTAATCTTACTATACCTGTGAGGACTTTCCACTGATGTAATTATTAACCCTTTAATTGCCAACAATTACTGGACAGAGTAAACATGAAAACAATGAACAATAAATGAAAAGTATAGCCTGCAGAATTATAAGTCCTATAATAATATCCTTATTGAGATTTGGTTCCCACCAAGATTATAAAACAAAACCATTCCACAACCAAATATGAACGCAGTACCATATATGTCCACAAGATGGAGACATATACTCAGCTCTAGTAACAAGCTTGGAAAAATTATAAACTGATCGAAAAAATTCACAAATAGATGTATTAATGAAACATTTTTTTTTTTGTCATTTTTTCTTTAAAAAACAACAACAACAACAACATTATATTAGAAAAAGACCTGAAATGGACACAATGTCCCCTCAGCCCTTATTAGTTCTGCTCTGGAGTTTTGATGCTAATGTAGTTTAGCTAGCCAGAAAGTGAAGCTCAGAGCCCTAGTTTAGTCATAACTGTTACACGGAACCATTGTTCAGCCTCATAAACAGTGTGTTTGTGTGATTCAGGTGGTGAAGTGTGTGTTATAAGCGTCTATGACTTCTGAGACGATTAATCAACACATAATTATCATTATAAATGACATCACCACCATCTCCATTAACATCACCATTGAGTCTTGAGCTCGGATTACTTGCATGTTCTTGCATCTCGACTTGGATTTCTTCCAGGTATTCTGTTTTCCTTTCACCTCACAAAAAACAAAAAAAAAAAACAAGCTAGGACACGGATTGGCTTTGATGAATTCCACCTACAGTAAATATGAGTGCGTGTTTAAAGCCTGCCCTTTGATGGACTCAGATTGGTGTCAGATGCAGGGCGGAATTCCCTAAACAGGCTCCAGATTCTGTGGTGAATGAATAACATTAAACCAATAAAGTTTGGCTATAAGCCTGCGAGAAACTCTATGACCCAAGAAAAGTCAAAAGTTAAATTTTTGTAACATATCGCTGTGGCCTTGCACCTCCAGGGACCAGGGTTCTGAGTGCGTGTCTGAGTTCGCATGTTCTCCTCATGCTTGGTGGGTTCCCTCCAGGTAATCAGGTTTCCTCCCACAGTGCAGAGACATGCAGAACAGGCTAATTGGCATTTCCAAATTCCTGCGATGGGCTTAAATGGCTAGCACCCCATCCAGGTTGTACCCCAACTCCAGGCCCCCTGCGACCCTTTACAGGATAAGGAGAATGGAGAATGAGTAAGCGAGTGGGATTTGAACTGTTCAGCTACAGACTGTTTTCACAGAGATTTGGGGGCGATGGGAGGAAAAACCACCTTCCCCCTGGGTGAGTGTCTTAATGCAGGAAACACACATGCCCTGGACGCGACAGAGCAGTTTTATATTTTTACTCTCCAATGAGGATAAACACAAACTATGTTGTATCTTATGAACACATTTTTTCCATATAGAACCAGATAGTTGATTTTG
>JAOTQY010000008.1:20116710-20128257 GCA_026413445.1 Dolichallabes microphthalmus
GGTTGCGTCAGGAAGGGCATCCGGCGTAAAACCTGTGCCAAGTTGTAGTGCGGACTGGATAGTCCGCTGTGGCGACCTCTTGTCGGGAGCAGCCGAAAGAACAACAACATTTTACTGACTGTTCAATGACCATGCAGCGTGACGTCACACGGTGACTTCTTGAGCGTGCATTAGCTACTTTCCCCTGAAATGCGTTGGAATTACACTGGACAGGGCTCGCGCACCGTTTGGTTCAAACGTGAGCCGCACGCGATGGTGACTTTGACGCGTTTAAATGCGAGTGTCACGCGCAGGCATCAGCAAGTCAAATAAGTGGCGGTTTAACGGACGAAGCGCGCGGATGTCATTGACTGCTCTATTTTTAAGCACACTGAATATCAGACTTACTTGGTTTCAAGACAAAAATATTAATAAAATATGAATAAAATGATAATGATATGTAAGTGATAGTATTATTTACATTATAGACAGGTGTAGCTATTGATTAGTAACAAGCTGCTGTTTGTGAATAGCTAGATAAGCTAGCTGAGGTAACTTACCTTCCAGACATCAACAGACAGCTGGCAGGCAGCTAACTAAGCAGTTAGCTAAACATGCACTCCTGACAGCAAATGAGCTCGATATGCTAACATGCCAACACTTAAGCAGACCCCCCTCTCTGTCAGAGAAAACGTTAAACATGGTTTACCTTTAACGGGCCGCTCAGTGGTGGAGATTTTGTTCTGCTCCTTGGTCGACATCGTCCAAAGTGTCTTCTCTCGCCGAAACCAGATGTTAATTCCTACGCGTAGCTAACCACCTAGCTAATAGAGTTAGCTAGCAGGCTAGCTACGTCTCTGCTAACAGAAAAAGTAAATGGCTGCTCCTGTGTAAAGCAAGGAGAGCCGGTCTAAAAGAAAAATCCTTCCTAACGTGTACAGTCACATATACTCTGGGGAAAGGGGAGGCAGGGGGGCAAAATGCTGAATTTTGTGTCCTTGGCTGTAGGAGCGACCCCAGCTGCTGTCAATTTCTGCCGGAGGATGGAAATCAGCAGAGCCAGGAAATGCGATACAGGAAAAAATATATATTTGAGTGCTATTTAAATTTCCAGTTTTTCTCCACGCTATGATTATTATCCAAAAAAAATAAGTTTAAATTTTCGTTTTTATTCGCTTTGTCGCATCTAGTTGCCGACCTGTTTGCTTCCTCCGTTTTCAGCAGTGATCTGTTGAGCGGTCTTGACTCTCTCCTCTTTTCTCGCGGATTAAACTCTAATCCGCAGCACGAGCGGATTTCCTACAACATGGCGTCGGTGAGGGTTTCTGGGTAATGTAGTTCTCTCTGTAGTTCGGTGGCCTCAGCCCTCAGGGACACCTTATGCTTATGTATTTATAAGATGTATTTTGCAACAATACTCTTATATATGTGAATATGAATTTGTAATTATTTGAATGGGTGAGGCTTAGTGGTAAAGCACTGTTAAGGGCCTGGGTTCGATTCTGGCCTTGGGTCTGTGTGGTTTGCATGTTCTCCCAGTGCATGGTGGGTTTCCTCCAGGTATTCCGGTTTTCTCCCACAAACCAAACACATTCAAATTAGGCTAATTGCCATTCCCAAATTGCCTGTAGTGTGTGAATGATGATGTGAGTATGTGTGTGTGTGTGTGTGTGTGTGTGCCCTGCGATAGATTGGCATCCTGTAGAGGGGGGGAACCCTGCCTCAAGTCTCCTGGGTTAGGCTCCAGGCCACCGGCAACCCTGTATACAGTATTATATGTATAGACAATGGGTGAGTGAGTGAGTTGAATGGGTAAATGTTTAAACCATGTCAAATATTAAATTAGTTAAAATAATTTGTATAACATGACAAGTTTTTCAGTCAGTCAGTCATCTTCTATACCGCTTTATCCTGTTCAGGGTCGAGGGGGCCTGGAGCCTATCCCAGGAGAATTCGGGCACTAATCGGGGTACACCCTGGACAAGTTTTTTTATGTGCAAATTAGGCAAAAGGTTTAGTTAGTCACATGACCCAGGCCTTATTTATGATATTTAACAAAGAAACAAATGAATGAAGGAGACTCAAACAGATTCATAGAACTGGCAAAGAATAGATATACAGTGGCTTTTTATTATCCCAGTAGAGTTCACACAGGACAGCAGCTTGAAAGATTTTTACACACTTTGCATAAATTTGCACAACTTATTCTTGAGCACTACTTCCGGTTTTGTGCAAAGCTGCAAGTCATGCATCGTTTTAAACAAACCAAAAAAAACTTTCTATCTTTCTGTATCAAATGCATTTCATAGCTTTACAGCAAAAAAATAATGTAATGTGTTTTGTTTTTTATGTACGTGCCAAATTTTTGAGGGTCGAAAAACAGGCATTAATTTATTCATTGATTCTAGGGTGCCAGTCAATGACATTCTCTCTCTCTCTCTCTCTCTCTCTCTCTCTATCTCTGTCTTAAAGTAGGTGATTGGAGGAAACCTGAGAACCCAAAGAAATCCTCACACAGACATGGCAAGAATATGTATAACTCCACACAGAGTATAACCTGAGCTCAAATCCCCACATTTACACTCCAATATCAGAAATCTTCTCAGAAAAGTAGACATTATGCAGTGAATGTTCAATGCCCACTTCTTGTCCATAACGTGCAGGTCTAGGGCCTCAGTGTACGATGAGAAAATACACCCTAAAGTGACTACAAGAAACCTTATGAGGAACTGGACACAAAATGAGGGGAAGCCATGGCATTCTTCTCCTCTGAGCAACACCAGATAGTTGTTCTCATGATGAGTTACAGGATCACATTCCGCAGGTTGTCTAGGGAAAAGGTTAACAGCACTGATTGTGTTAAATATATGCCAAGGATATGGATTAGGATTACAGTATATAATTACAGCAGTGCGTCTTATGTGCAGTATACAGATTCTACAGTAGAGAGGAGCAGGAAGAAGGACTGAGCATGCAAATACAGTAGATGGAGAATCTATCTATTCAGGATGGAGGAAGGAGTGCCATCTTGTGTTGTAAGACAGCTAATGTCACAGCAGTCAGAAAAGAGAAAAAAAAGTTGCCATTTCGAAAGGGTCAAGTTATTGGGCTGCATCAAGCGAAGAAAACAACTAAGGAGAATTGAAATCACTGGAACTGGGTTGAGAAGTCTTCAACACATTATCAAAATCTGGAAAAATATTTCTGAATCATCAATAAATGTGTTCGGGAAAAAAAAATCATGAATGGAGATTATACTTAAAGTTGCAAGTTAAAACAAATATGATTTCCATACACACGTAATGTGATGAGAACTCACAGGATTGGGACTAAACAGCTGTGTGTCCATTGGAAATCCATTTGTTAATGAGATTCATAAGAAAAAAAGGTTTCGGTTTTCTAGGCAGCATAAAGATTGGACTTTGGAGTAAAGGAAAAAGGTCATGTGATCTGATGAGTCCAGATTGAGCCAATTCCAGAGTCATGGTAAGAAGAGAAGCACATGAAGCGATCATCTATCCCATCATCTATAGTGCCCACTGTACAAGCCTTACAAGTACTTAGCAATGTTATGTAGCAATAAAATCAAGTCAGCTGACGACCTGAATGTACTGAATTGACCAGGTTATCACATCTATGAAGGTGACGCAGGCATATCTCCGGACTCAAATTGTGAAACAGTGGTTCTGGGAGCATGAGGAATCATTTTTATACAAGATCTGGCCACTACATTGTGTGTTATAATCAAAGCTAAAGTTAGTTAATGAAATCTTAGTGCGTGAGACTTTTTTCATTGGCCAAGCAGTGTAAATCATCATTCTGTAGTTCTCTTCAAAGATTAACAGAAAACTCCTAATAAACAAAGGAGATGTAATGTTCTTATCAAACTTTCTAAAGGCACTATAAACCTGTAAAATACCTACTTCTTCAGTTTTTAAACGCTAAGTAAAAACACAATAAGCGGCGTAAAGAAAACACAAAGTCAAACTGCACTTAATCACGCGTAATGACTATACAGTATCTCATAATGGAGACTGTCCAACTCTTAATATAAATTACTCTTAACCTTTATGGCTATTTAGAAACAATAATCCATGAATGAGCCATTTAATGAAATTTTCACTAATGAAAACACTCAACAATTATCCGTTTCCAATTATGTTCTCAGCTAATTGTTTTTTATCATATTGATGCATCACTGTTAAATACATTAATTTCCCAGATGCATTATGTGGACAAACACAATGATTTTATTTGTTTTGTACACATGTTTATAGAGCAGACATTAAAATGACCATGATACACACATGAAGCTGTAACAGAAACATTTTTAAGAGCGCAGTACATGATTTACCAGCAGCCTGTGATGATCAGTCATGTCGAGTTAACATTTTTGCAAGTACAGAAAACAAACTGCATTCTAATAATAGTATAATAGTAATAAAAGAGGAAGAAATTATTAGAAAGACATGAAAAAAAGGTCTTAACAAAAGTCTAAAATGTAGTTTAAGCCCAATTTTCCAAGCTTTTTTAGGGGATAAAATATTGAACGGTAACTCTTCCCAGAAGGGGACGTGTACCTGTGTGTCATCAGACCATGGCGAAAACAACAAACAACATTTTTCTTTTTTATATAATTGCATTAAAATTAAGAGATACAAAGCAAACTTTACCACTAGGCATGATACAGACATGAAATCTTGAATTCATGAATTCCCTTTATCTCTTACTGTTAAACATTTTATGATTTAAATATGGGACACATCTGTTTTTACAGTAGCTGTGAAAAAAAATCCTCACAAAAACAAATTAGCAAAAATCGTCTGTTCAGATTTATTAGATATGTGTAATGCAACAGATTCACTATTTTGGCTTTATTTTTGCTATAGTGATTCTGTTTAATTCCGCATATCTAATTAACAATAACTAAATAATAATATTTATAAAAAAAACAAAAACAATAAGGAATACTTTTTTTAGACCAAATTTCAATCTTTGGAATCTCAGCAATTATCACAAACATTTATTTTGACTATCTGGGTTAAAATTAAAAAGTCGTTTACTCCAAATAATTAATGTCTAAGGCCAGTTGCTTCATTGTTCCATTGTATGTGATTTACAGTAAGCAGATTTTCTGCTCTTTTTTCCATACGTAAAAAGTGCGTACAGGGAAATATGTCAAAATTCTTTCCTGTGGTACACATACCAGATACTTCAGATTGAATGGATGGAGATTCAGATTTAAAGTAAAAGTATTTCTTAAAGACAGAACCACAAGGAATCTTCAGCAGTCATGTTCAGAACATTTAAAAGAGGAGTCAGTGATACTGAGGAAAGATAGATAGATACTGAAGAATACACCACCCTCGCTTTAGTGCTCCTTCAGAAGCGCCGCTCTCCAAATTCATTCATGTGTGTTGAGGAAGGCAGTGATGCTTGCTGATTGGCTGGAATGGTACTGTGTGGCGCGGTCTGCAACACTTTCTTTGTTTCTCTTTAACAGAGCCGATGCCGTTTGTGAACACCAGGTTTTTTTTTATCCCGCCATACAGTAGCACCCTGTGACTGAAATATTCAAGAAATTTGGCAAAAGGTGTATTGAATTAGATTCACTGACTCCTCCTGTAACCTCTGGGATTCTTTGCATACTTTGTTTATGAATGTGGGGCTGTGTTTTGCATTTGAACTCGGCGTGAACTTAAAAAATGTCATAGTTTTCACATGGGGGGGGGGGGTGGTGGTGCTATTTTTTTCGGTAAAAAAAAGTAACCCTCCTGATTCCAATCTGAGATAAACAGGCTGGTACATTTCGTGTGTGTTTAATATTACGTGTTATAATAATCAGGTGTCCCTGACATTGAAGTTTCTACATTGCATGAAAAAAGTTAAATGAAAAGGAAATGCCAAGACATACAAATGCGTGGCATGAGAACTGAAGTCAGATGCACAGATAACGTGTGTTAAGGTACTGTAATATCCATGCAATTTACATAAGTTACAAAATAGATGTTTTGCTATTCCTGTATATGTGCAGAATGTAGTTACATTAGTGGTTCACCGTATGAGCAGACCTAAATGGCTATGAATAAATAAATATTTATACAGTGGCACAACTGTTTTTCGTGACAATAAATAAGACTTGTGTTCATATCTGTGATTGTAAAGTTGTGTAAATATACATGTATGTATTTATATATATGACTATGTTATAAATCGAACTCGGCACTTTGAGATTCTAATTAATATAAAAGGAATAAGGCGATAATCTGGGCTTTTAGAAGCAGATTCCTTGAATGTAGAATTATATTTGTATTTCATGTGTGTAATATCGAGCTGTTTCAATAAGTGGTAAAATGGTACGTTATTTATCGATCACCAAAGCTGCTCCTGAAGATTTACCCTCCCTGTTTTTAATTCACCCTCTGTCTGATAATATTACTCTGTGGTGTGCTCCATTCTGATTGGTTACTGTTACTAACATCTGCTGGTCAAACACCTGCTCCATGATTAGGCATTTCACAGAGGAAAGGCAAATCATGTAATTATTTATAACAGTCAGCAGGTATCACCACTTTAAATGTTAGACATCACACTGGTTCTGTAACACAACATCTGTAGTAAAGTAGAAAGTACAAATATTTGTCGTAGTTGAGTAAAAGTAAAAAGGATTCCCAAATGAAACTACTCAAGTAAAGTTCAGATAAATGAAAAATTTACTTAAGTATGGTAACAAAATAAATGTAGTTAGTCATCTTTCGAGGGACAGGGGCGGCTTGCTGGACTGCTGACCAGGAGGTCCCCGGTTTGAACCCTGACACTGCTGTGTTACCACTGTTGAATCCTTGAGCAAGGTCTTTCACCTCCTAGTGCTCAGACACAATCTAGTGTCGAGGCGGCAATGCAAACCTATAAAAAACTTCCACATACGGCGGATCTATATCCTTCTGCCTGTTATGCCAGGTGGCATGTAGACGAAACAATCCATCCATCCAACCATCTTCTACATTTGACTACCATCTCCAAAAGACACAACAACCCACTCCTCATGAATGGAATTGTTTTCAACATAATCAAATCTTTGGGTATTTTTCTTCTATATCATGACAAATTTCTGAGCCTTCTTCATCTTCACGCAGTGGTATGTGGAAACTGGATTAGAGGGAGTTGCAAAAAGTCTTTGCCTTGCATGGAAAAGTTTAGTCTATTTATTTGAAATAGACAGCCTACTCCACAAATATCTGAAGTATTTTTTTATTATTTTAATTCTTAATCAATATTCTGTTATATTACTGATTACTTTGGTGAGTAGGCATTGTGAGGAGAATCATGGGGTGTTTTTCACCTGTTGATTCCATGGTGAAGACTCATCTTAAACTCTTACATTCGGTTGTCTGTGTACTGTATTCCTCCAACTTATCCATGTCTACATGTCAAACAAATTGATCTGCATTGCTTTAATCATGTAATTGTTCTTCTTCAATAAGCACTTTGTCCAGATCAATGTCCAGAGAACAAGCAGAGTCAATCAGAGGCCCACTGGGCATGAGGCGAGACATGCCAGGAATAGTTTCGGTTGTAGTCGGTCTACATTGTTTTCGGCAGGTTGGAAAAGGTTGTTGAGGTTGTTTCTCCTTGTTGGAGAAAACTGATAGAACCTTGATGCAAAGCTCCAAACAGACACTAACCCACGCAACCACAGAGTGGAGATACACCAGCACGACAGCTTTTTACATTATCCTGTTAGCTAATTAGCATGCTACAGTACTGTAACTAGACAGTGTGAACCAGGATGATACTGTACTTGACAGGGGGGAAGTGAATGTGTAAATCTCTGAAGTAATCATTTCAGCTCTTTTTACTGCTAAGGTTGAGTGTCTTCATTTTGTAAATACGTCTACGTGAAGTGTATGAGGATGCTGTAAGAAGTATTAAAACTGATCACTTCCATGTAAAATCAAAGACAATAGTTCAGGAGAGGCATTTTTACATTGAATGTGGGTGTACGATAATGAAAACACAGAGCAAGAAGCTTTAAAGAAAGGCAAATCTTCAGGATTGTGATCTTTGACCTCTGCTTTACATCATACGGATATTTTATTTTGTATTTTGACTTACTGCGCACATAGAGCACAAAGTCTATAACAGACATACAGAAGCCGTATGATATGTTGGAGTTATCAGTGGATTATGCATGGTTTACTTATCCCGAAACGTCTGAGCTGTGTTAGTATCAGAGAATGCTTTTGTCCATAGGCAGATGCTTTGTGTTAGAAAAGCAAAACTTTTTTCTTCAGTTCATTTCTTTTCCACAGCGACAGACGATCGAATTCCCCCATCGGCATCCCGAATAAAGTCTGGAACTCTTCAGGAGCGAGATGCCTCTGTGGGGAAGATTACATGACAAACACAAAGTTTTATCCTCTATTAAATCACATGGGAATTGATTATTGCTCTGTAACCAATAATAAAGCACTTCTTCCAACATGTTATCATTTCCATAGGAAATACAAGGATTAGTCCAGTCAAACCAGGACTTGTGAGGCGTAAAACCGATTGGCATTTATGGGCTTGAAGCTCGATTCTGCGAGTGGAACGCCTGATCCCTGAAAATCAATGGATTTGCAGAAGAGACGCGTCTGTCTGTGGGACCCGTACATATAATCATTCACCAACACCACTTTAAAACCACAATACAGGAACTCGGATGGGAGTAATTATCCTATCCCTCAAACAATCATGACCTCGCTCCAAGCCATTTCCCCTTGATTGGGCCATTGAAGGAGTTCCTGAGAGTTTCAGACTTGAAGTAGGCAGTCCGATCATGAGAAAACTTTCTACTTTAATGCCATCTGAGCACTAGTGAAATGCTGAGAACAGTACGTTAGTGTATCAGGTGATTGTATAAGGAAATAAAGGGAGTTTTTATTCTCATAACTGTTCCGTTATTCTGCACAATCAAAAGTCTCAGTTTGACTTGAACGACGGTTGTATTTCATATGGCGAATGCTCCACAGATTTAAAAAAAGCATGTACTGTTTGACATGGTGACATTTTCTGTAAAGGGAAGTACAGTATATTCTGCTGTTTTTGAAGCTACAGTATATATCGTATACAGTATATCTCATTTTTTACAGATTTCTCACACATACATACACAGGCAGATGTTTTAAACAAGGTGTTCCTCAGGAGGTCTGAGTCATATTCTACCCACATGTAAAAATACCACAGAGTTGATTTGCATCTTATCTGATTCAGCAAATAGCTGGTTAGATATGGGTTTTACAGGAAACGCGAATGTTGTTCACAAAAATGCAATCTAGATATAAAACTAGTAAAACAGACTAATGTAAACAAATAACTTTTAGTATTTACTTCCAGAAAAATATGTACCTCTAGTCTGGTTCTGTCTACTCCAGGTGGAAGCTTACAGCGCCCTCTGTGGTTTACAATGAGCATTTCATATGGATAAATCTGCAAACAAAACAAGAGTTTCTACACATTTTCTGCTCGGAAATCAGAGATGACTACATAATACACATTTATTTATTTATATTTATTTTGGCTGTGTCAGTCAGGGGGGTCTGGCCTCTGTGTCAGTAAAGTTTCATTGCTGGAAGTGTGGCCTTTAGTCACAGTGAGAAACGTGGGCTGTGTTGAAGTCAGTCTGAGATTAGGTGTCAGTTCCAGTGAATCAGGCGTGGCCTTTTGTATTTCAGTCTCAGCGAAGGAGGCGTGGTCTTTTTTTTTTTACTGCATATCAGTTTGATTGAGGAAGACGTGGCTGCTGTGAATGCCAGTCTCAGTAATGAGGTGCGGCCCCGTGTGTCTGTGAGTCACAATGAAAGATGCCTGTGTTCCAGTCAGAGTACAGTATGTGCAGCTTGGTAGATTACAATCCAAGTGAAGGGGGCATAACCTCTGTGAATGTCAGTTTTAGTGAAGGGGGTGTGTAAATTTCAGATTCAGTGATGAAGCTAAAAATAAAGAAGACATCCATGCATGTCAGACTCTTTTTATCAAAGGCAATTTTCTTCTGATTTAATCCAGCCATAGATATTGAATCAAAATTGCAAAAAAAGAAAACAGGTTTAAATGACATATTATTTAGTATTTGGTTGCTTTGACTGTTGATTGTATGATAGTGACAGCTGAGAGTGTCGCACATCAAATGAGACATTTGCATTTTGTGTTCAATATTCCGCTGGAGAAAACAGCGTAATAACATGTAATAACATTTTTAAGCCATGTCCTACTGCAGATGCCATTCAGTGAATGCAGCATTATGAGATGTGATTATGAAGCATGAGATTCACAATGGAATATGGGAAACTTTTGGAGGAGCTCTTGATATCTTGAACTCTGCCTCACCTTCTGCTCCAGCATGCTAGGCAGTGAGTTTCCTCGATCCATTCTCCCTCTCTGAGTGTCTCCGTTCTACACAAAACGGATTCGAGAGGGGAGCGCGCACACACACATACACACACAGAATGCACACAGTCAACATGAGTCAGTGCAGATTTTCAGGCTTCTGTGTAAAAGGCCTTCATCAAGATGACCTCAATAATGAAAGCTCTCAGTGTCTCTATCAAGCCAGAGGCGTTGCAAGGAAAGCGTGACATGGGTATGAAGTGCACAGCTTTCCCAGTGTCTGCCGCAAAGTTTAGGATTTTCCTTGACCTCCGTTTTTTTTTTAATTTAATTAAAACTGTGGAACTTTCTGTGAAAACACCCTGCACAAAAATATTTGTACACAAGTATCTGTATCCTGATAATCTGTTCTTACGCAGAATGCACTTGGATGCAGATTTGCTCTTAATACAATAATACTGGCTGTCAACGTTACTTCAGGTGTTTTAGGACATCATTTTAAATGAGAAGGCAAGAAAACCACTGCAGTGTCCACCTGCATGTTGAATGAATTTCCTTGATTCTTTCTACACACCTTTATTAAATGTCACCCTCTAATTGCAAGAAGCCAGATTGAATGAGTTATGCAGAATGAATAAGGAGCAGATCAATTGTACATTAGTAGCAAGGAACAAGGAGATTGAATGAGGGGAAAAGCATGCAAAATTGGGAAATGTGTTTTGTTTTTTTCTTACTACTTCTACAAGCAGCGGCAAGCATGTGATTGTGCAAAGAATTAAATTTACCTGCACTCCTAGAGAACACAGCAATAACACAAAGATATAGACAGAGTTAGTGATATTACACTATACAGATGACAGATACAGTATGCAACAGATGTTTCACATGTTCTTTTATAAAAATAGCAAAACGCCACATTGTGAAAATATAATATAATAAAATATATTAACACATATACAATACGATACTCATTACATCACCAAGTATTACCATGCTTTTAAAACATTCATGCCAAGAATACAGAAGCAGCACACTGTTCCTCATGCATGTATGTTGAAGAACTCATAAGATAGACTTTATCTTGGGAGCACAAAGATCACTGAAAAAACACTGCCTAGGGGGTTAGAGAGCCCTTGATCTGAATGCAGTGCTTATTTAAAGCTCTAGAATTATAACACTATTATATTTGCATAAAATATA
>JAOTQY010000008.1:20150894-20163262 GCA_026413445.1 Dolichallabes microphthalmus
ATCGAGCCTGGCCCGGGAATCGAACCCGGACCCTGGAGGTGCAAGGCGACAGTGCTAACCACTACACCACCGCGCCGCCCTGTGCGCATTATATATATATATATAAAACTATGGATTTTAAATTCAATAACCTTTTTTTTTAATCCCCATAAATCTTGCAAAGTTGTACAGCATTCATGTTCTTGAACATTCTTGGAAGTTTTACAAAATTCTCTATCAGCTACACAGCACTAAATCTACCTGAAAGTTTATTTGAAAATTTCATTACCCTGGCCTCAAAAGTAAAGTTTGAACTAAAAATTTATCTTTTATATTTACTTTAAGCATACACTTTTTCCCCCCCAAGAACAAGTAAAATTTTTGTTACCTAGTGTTATTCTTGCATTGTTAACAAATTATATTTGGATTGCCCTTAACCTTAGTAACTTATAGCTAATACTGGTAGAGTAACTTCCTGAGGTCAATTGTCATTTTAAAGCCAGCTGTGTTGACATAAAGTAAAAATAATAAATTGATCTGTATCTTAGTACAGGTCCCTGCATCTTCAGTTTAGTCACTAAAGGCCCCAGGGCTTCATCATTGGAGCTTCATTAATTGCTGCTACTTAAGAAGTATTCACATTTGCTTTACGGTCATTTTGTTCATGTACCTTAGCAAACCAGCTAGTTTTTATTTATGGTATTATATGGAGAAAGGACCTCTAACTGTAGCACAGATGTTCAAAACAACTAGTTCATCAATAGACACCAATCATGTTTATCATACAATTCTATCAGGGCTTGGCAAAACAAACGATTCAAGGAAATTCCCTGAAAATACAAAAAGTCTAGGAAAGCGTAAAAGCCTCAATTTATACAATATATAGTTAAAAGTTATTTCTATGGTTGCACGGTAGCATAGTGGTTAACACTGTCACTTGCACCTACAAGTTCCGGGTTCGATTCCCACCTCGGTTTGTGTGCATGGAGTTTGCATGTTCTCCCTGTGCTTGGTGGGTTTCCTCCAGATACTCCAGTTTCCTCCACAGTCCAAAGACATGGAGATTAGACTTCCCAAATTGCCCATAGTGTGTGAATGAAGGTGTGATTGTGTGTGTGCCCTGAGATGGATTGGCACCCGGTCCAGGGTGTACCCCGTCTTGTGTCCCCCGTGACCCTGTATACAGGATAAAAGTGTGACTGGTCAAAGACAAATGCTATTGATATTCAGCAAGGAAACTAGATCTGAAGTAGACTGACCTGGTTATGTGGATTGAAAGAAAGCAGAGCAAAACTAATTGGTTGTGGCTTCTATATTGTTTTTGTCATGTTTAAAAATAAATGCAGTGGGGCAAAGAAGTATTTAGTCAGCCAGCAAGTTCTCCCACCTAAAAAGATGAGAGAGGCCTGTAATTTTCATCATAGGTATACCTCAACTATGAGAGACAAAATAAGAAAAACAATCCAGAAAATCACATTGTAGGATTTTTTATGAATTAATCGGTAAATTCCACAGTAAAATAAGTATTTGGTCACCTACAAACAAGCAAGATTTCTGGCTCTCACAGACCTGTAACTTCTTCTTTATGAGGCTCCTCTGTCCTCCACTCGTTACCTGTAGTAATGGGATCTGTTTGAACTTATCAGTATAAAAGACACCTGTCCACAACAGTCACACTCCAAACTCCACTATGGCCAAAACCAAAGAGCTGTCAAAGGACACCAGAAACAAAATTGTAGACCTGCACCAGGCTGGGAAGACTGAATCTGCAGTAGGTAAGCAGCTTGGTGTGAAGAAATCAGCTGCGGGAGCAATTATTAGAAAATGGAAGACATACAAGACCACTGATAATCTCCCTTGATCTGGGGATGCAGTCAAGATCTCACACCGCGGGGTCAAAATTATCACAAGAACTGTGAGCAAAAATCCCAGTACCACACAGGGGGGATCTACTTAATGACCTGCAGAGACCAAAGAAACAAAGGCTACCATCTGTAACCATCAGTAACACACTGCGCCGCCAGGGACTCAAATCCTGCAGTGCCAGACGTGTCCCCCTGCTTAAGCCAGTACATGTCCAGGCCCGTCTGAAGAGACCATTTGGATGACCCAGAAGAGGATTGGGAGAATGTCATATGGTCAGATTAAACCAAAATAGAACTTTTTGGTAAAAACTCAATTTGTCGTGTTTGGAGGAGAAAGAATGCTGAGTTGGATCCAAAAAACACCATACCTACTGTCAAGCATGGGGGTGGAAACATTTGGGGCTGTTTTTCTGCAAAGGGACCAGGATGACTGATCCGTGTAAAGGAAAGAATGAATAGGGCCATGTATCGTGAGATTTTGAGTGAAAACCTCCTTCCATCAGCAAGGGCATTGAAGATGAAACGTGGCTGGGTCTTTCAGCATGACAATGATCTCAAACACACCGCCCAGGCAACAAAGGAGTGGCTTCGTAAGAAGCATTTCTTGGTCCTGGAGTGGCCTAGCCAGTCTCCAGATCACAACCCCATAGAAAATCTTTGGAGGGAGTATGGAGGAAAATCTGAATGGAGGAATGGACCAAAATACCAGCAAGTGTGTGAAAACCTTGTGAAGAATTACAGAAAACGTTTGACCTCTTTCATTGCCAACAAAGGATGTATAACAAAGTACTGAGATTAAATTATGTTATTGACCAAATACTTATTTTCCACCATACTGTAATTTGAAATAAATTCTTTAAAATTCCTACAATGTGAGTTTCTGGTTTTTTCTTCTTTTTTTTTTTCCTTATTTTGTCTCTCATAGGTGAGGTAAACCTATGATGAAAATTACAGGCCTCTCTCATCTTTTTAAGTGGGAGAACTTGGCACAATTGGTGGCTGACTAAATACTTTTTTGCATCACTTGCATCACTTTTTCCACATTTTGTTATGTCACAGCCTTATTCAAAAATGCATTAAATAAATTTTTTCCCTCAGAATTCTACACACAACATCCCATAATGACAACATGAAAAAAGTTTACTTGAGATTGATTAAAAAATTTTTTATTATATAATTTTTTTTTTGAGAAAGCACATGTACATAAGTATTCACAACCTTTGCCATGAAGCTCAAAATTGAGCTCAGACGCATCCTGTTTCCCCTGATCATCCTTGAGATGTTTCTGCAGCTAACTTGGAGTCCACCTGTGGTAAATTCAGTTGATTGGACATGATTTGGAAAGGCACACACCTATAATGTCCCACAGTTGAGAGTTTATGTCAGAGCATAAACCAAGCATGAAGTCAAAGGAATTGTCTGTAGACCTCCGAGACAGGATTGTCTCGAGGAACAAATCTGGGGAAGGTTACAGAAAAAGTTCTGCTGCTTTGAAGGTCCCAATGTGCACAGTGGCCTCCATCATCCATAAGTGGAAGAAGTTCGAAACTACCAGGACTCTTACTTGAGCTGGCCGGCCATCTAAACCGAGCGATCGAGGGAGAAGGGCCTTAGTCAGGGAGGTGACCGAGAACCCAATGGTCACTCTGTCAGAGGTCCCCTGAGAGAGGAGAACCTTTCAGAAGGACAACCATCTCTGCAGCAATCCACCAATAAGGCCTATGTGGTAGAGTGGTCAGAGAGTCTCATCAGACCTGAGAATTTTGTTTCTCATGGTAAGATAAGTCTGTGACATGACATAAAATGTGGAAAAAGTGATGCACTGTGAATACTTTCCGTATGCACTGTAAATACGTTAAAAAAATGAAAGCTTTTCTATTGTACTTTATGTATTATGTATAGTAGTTCCACTGCAGTGTTTTTTAATAGATGAGCTATAATGTGAATTAGATTTTGTAAGTCCTCTAAACTTTTTGTTTTCAAGAAATATTTTTCATTTTCTCATTGCTACGAACATTACGTTCTATTGCAGATGTCTACCATTTACAGGAAAGCGGCATTTTGTCTTCGTCTTCAAGCAACCCATATATAGTTGTTTAGAAGTGTTAAGCTAACCTGCACCAAAGATTCATCCATGTCTTCAAAAGGGTGATTTTTTTTTTCTTGGTCACCTCAAACCTAATGAAATCTGAACAGTTAAAATTAAAAGCTATTTAATCAGTTCAACTCCTCTTAGACATCTCTATTAAAAAAATATATTTAAATGAAGGTTTAAAATTATACTTGATTTTTATTCTGTACAGTTATAGTAAACAATTCTTAATAATTATCAAGTAATGCATTTCTGAGCCATGTTTTTTGTAAGTGAACACTAACGCTTGGTTTGATATTTTTTGTACCTTGGATACATTTCGGTTCGAGCTATTCAGCTAGTTTTGTGTTGCACCTTCAACTGTTTGAGTTGTTCCACACAAGTGTGTCAGATTAAGAATCCAAAGTAAATGACATACTGTACATGGCACTTTAACACTGTACAGTACTGATACTGAAGCCTTGCATATCGTTGCACCTCCAGGTCCTAGGTTTGATTCCCGCGCCAGGTCTGTGTGCATGGAGTTTGCATGTTCTTGCACAGTTTCCTCCCTCAGTCCAAAGACATGCATATTAGGCTTTCCCAAATTGCCCATTGTGTGAATGTTAACCAAAAGTTCTATCACAGTCATGTCCTACCACCGTTGTACAAGATGGGAATAAATACAACGGTCACCATTGGCCTCTACGGTCCCTAGTTGGACTACAGGGGTTAGATGGAATTAAATTAAGTACAAGTGTTATCCTTACAAAACACTCAATCAAGTCCCTTTGTGTAAACGTTTCCATTACCAGGGGGAAAAAAAAAAAAGTTCTTCAGTGTTTTCCACACAATAGACACCACAATAACGACTGCATATTTGTTTTGACTGGCTCATTAGACCATGTGGCTACAGTTATGATTATATGATCTACATTAACCTGATTACATCATGTCATCTGATCCATCATTTTGTGCTATTAGACCAATAATACGTAGAATCTGATTGGTGCCATTTCTGGTCTGTGTTGCTGTGTGTATCTCAAACATTTAAGCAATTTCTCAGGTTTGCTATGTTGAACACTACAAGTGTCATCTCTTAATTGTCAAGAGATTTTATAGCTTTTTTTTTCCTTTACATCCTGGAAGTAATTTATAACATGTAATAAATTATTTAAATTCAATTCATGATTGTCCTGCGAGTTTTTACACCCGACATAAAGTAGCACTGATTATGTAGAACTTCAATGCTTATTAAATTGTTAGTCTTTCAGCGAGGGGTCGCCACAGCAGATCATATGGTCTGCACACATCTTTAGCCACAGTTTTTTTCCCCCACGCCGGATGCCTTTCTTGATGCAACCCTTTCATTTAATCCAACCCTGATCAAGAGGTCACAGACTTTTAGCCGTACAGTGCATAGCACACAGTGATGAATTTGTAACCAAAAAAAATTAGTACAATATTCAATGGGTGATAAGCAATTAAGCCTTTTTTTTTGTAATCATTTTTTGTAATAATCGGCACATACCTAGTTGAGGGGACCCGATCTGATTAGACTGTTCACACACAAAGAAGTGCACGCCAGTACAAACCAATGACGTTTATTTTGCAGTCACAATGCTTACACTATATGTAGCAGACATCCAAACAATTCAACCAGCTATCTTATCACTCAGAATGGACCACACACACACACACACACACACACACACACACACACACACACAGAGTTGCCAAACAGACACATTCATATCAGGGACCCCTAAAAAAAAAAAAAAAAAAAGGAACACGTAATTGAGTGTTGAACACGGTATGGTTAAAGAGATGAGCTAGTTCTTCACAAACAGTTAGCAGCAGCATGTTGAGAAGTAGCACAATATCGTCGCTAAAAATATTCCATTCTGGTTCTGTAAATCTATCATATTTTCTGATGCACAATTTCTTTGTTGAATTGAATTCTTCAGAGGGGGGAAAAAAAAATGGGTGAAGGGGTAAGGGGCAAGCTAGAGGAAAACTGGCAAGTGTGATCAGCTCTTGCTTTAACAATGCTTAGTACCAAGTTGTGTGTTTTTTTTTTTTTTTTTTTTTAAGTACACCGTTGCAACCTGTAAGGGGGCACCAGTCTGTGGGGGGGAGAAAAAAAAAAAAAAAAAGGTTTAGTGAGAAAACAAGTGAAGGCTGATCTAATTTACCCACAAACACGAGTCGTTTTGTCGGTTACACTCCTCAAAAGATCCTAGACACAGAGTCGGTTGGCCCTACGGCCCATTTCTGTTCTTAACACGCTCGTGTTGACTTCCCCTTGTTGAACTCCTGCTCCCGATGACATTCCAGCTCCTTAGATGAGGGATCGAGTCAGCTGGAGAGCTCAGAAGGAATTTCAATCTGATTGGTTCTCTATTTAAAGCACTGAGTGATAAAAAAATAAAAAATAGAAGCCTAAACAGAAGCAATAAATATTTATGCCAACATTTGATTGTCCATGCTCAAATAAATTTTTATTCCCTCAATAATTTATCTTGCTGGATAATGAGGACATGGATGACAATGTGGGAATGAAATAGAGATTTCTGTAAAAGAAATTTGTCAGGCAATAATAAAAATAAAACACACAATCAACAGGGGAACTCAACTCGGGTGGCTAAAAGCAGCACAATGACATTAAACGAAGGTACCATAAACTCTATAGATTGCTTTAAGACCTGTTAATGAAAGACATTACTTTAACAAACGGATTTGTCACACAAGTGCCCCCTTGTGGCCATGAACAGGCATTGCTGCACGTCAAAAATATTTATTTACAGTCTCTGGCGCTTTTTTTTCTCTTTCTTCAGGTTTGTTTAGAGGAAAATGTACATCATTTAAAACCTGTAAATCTTCTAATTCCCCAATTCTCAACACAAACACAGATCATCTCCATCAGTCATGCCATCTCTCCACACAGACAAGCCACACTTTCAGCACAGCTGCACTAACTACACTGTAAAAAGATCTGGTTTTTATCCAATCACACATTTTGTTTTGTTTTTTGTCCTTAATTCTGTAATCATTATAAACATCATCAAAAATTGTTATGACAAAAAAATGTACACTTTTTCTCCTCTTTCGCATTTCTATACAAGGCAGGCAGAAGCAGAGCAACTTGCCCCCTTCCCCCTCAAACACACACACACACACACACACACGCACTCAATCACAATCACGCAAACTTCCCATCTCACTTATTACCCCAAAGAGCTGGAAAAAACAAACAAACAAACAAAAAAAAAAACCACACACACACACCACACACTCTAAAGACATGATTCCGATACCAATCTATATCTTCATATCATTGCATTTAATACACTACATTCTCTCAAACACATAGCCCAACCCTGTTCCGATCCACACACACGCACACACAGAAACGCACGCACACACAACTCCACACCCCCAATACACACCGTTCCTCGCTCTCATGGGTTCTGGAAACTGGCTTTAAAATATGTATATATTTATATGTGTATATATAAAAAGGGAGGAAGGAAGAGTGGAGTGTGTGGGGGGGAAGAGTGGGAGGGGCCTGCGGGCCCCAGAGGCGGGGTTGAGTTGAGTGGGCGGTGCCTGCAGCGGAGTGGAATGTCAGCTCATCATGTCGTTGCTGTTGACACCGTACGTGGAATTCTTCATGGAGTCGTTCACTTCTCTCCTAAATACTGAAAGATTCTGCGTAAACCTGGGAAACACATATGATAATAGTGATGGTTAAAAAACAAGAGGTAGAAGTATGGTAATAATAAAAATAAAAATAATGATACATTTTACGTAAACAGAATTATGAAGTAAAATAAAGAAAAAATAAAGACTATAATCATAAATACGAAAAGGCTTAATAGCTGCTTGCATTGCCTCCCGTTATTTATTTATTTATTTATTTATCTCAGTCTAATGCTTTTGTTTGACTACGCTGTTCAGGACGTCAAGCACTTCAACCAAGTGGTCCTTTTTCTACAGAAAAAGTGTATTTTCTGAAATACACCCTATAAACTAGACTAGACACCAACATCATTTACGTTTAACCATTTAAATGAGCACCCAAGCCCCATCCTGCAGATCCCAAACAAAAACCAAAACAGCACGAACTTCTGAAAAAAAGTGCTGGCTTTGATAGAAAGGTATCAGAACACTCAGTGCATCACAGCCGCCTGCGAATGGGCTTAGAACGCAGAGTGTTCACGGGCAACAAACCTAAGTCCAATCTATGGAAGTCCCAACCCACAGTACCCAAAAGATTGCTAAAGGTACTAAGGTCCTGGTTTCAGCCCCCACAGCACACCCCAAGAGCCAAACCCAGAGGTACCAGAGCTGCTCAGGTTACACAGGTGGAACACAAATCCTACGTGGATGTTATTGTTAATTGTTTTGAAGTTTTCATGCCTAAAAAGTTTCTACAAACAAAGAAGTAAAGACTCACCTGTCGCGGTTTTTAGTAAGTAAGTTTCGCTCGATACCCTCCATTAGATTTTCAAAGCACAAGTGCATGGCCTGCTGTTTCTCCGGAGGCTGACTGTTCACTATGCTGTTTCTTAAATCTGCAAAATACTAAACAAACACACGCATTTCATGCATTACAGTGTTTTTCTTATTTGCAGTACATTATTTTTAAAATAAAGATAAAAAAACAACACATACTAATTAGTTACTGGGAGAAAAGGAATCTGTTAAAATATACTTTACACCATGCAGCACTAGGCAGAGCATTAATGGTTTATATGATCAATTCTGAAATAATTACACCTGTTGTGCATTTTTGTTGTGTTACGGAAAGTACCACACAAGTCCCAGGGCAAGTTGTTGCAATATCTAAGGGATAATATTAAACTGCGGATACTATGATCCTGTGATTCAGCTCAAAAGACTGACAGCCAACTTCCTGTATTGTCTGTCTGCATTCACGCTGAAGGCGAAAGTATGTTGAAACATAAAGGAGTCTATTTAATTCAACTCCGAGACGCCTGTAAGTAAGAAGTGAGCAGGATACTGAGATGGGAGTAGATGGTTGTATGCTTGACAAGACGTGGCATTCACACTTCAAGCGTCTGGGGTTTATTCTCACCTTCTCGTTTAGTAAGATGAGGCCGAGCAGAGGCCGAGACATGGACCACTGATTCCTGCAGTCTTCAAAAATGATGATATTCAGTACAGTGGAGAGCATCTGCAGAAAACACAGAGGTGAAAAACATCAAGAAAAAGTATTGCAGACATCTGAACTTGCGGCGGGTCTCTCTCTGTACTGAAACACTGGAGAAGTGACACTTCTTGTGTGTCCTGTAATGCAATATATTTGCACTATATTGCATTACAGACGTCTGGTCCATAACCAAGACAAGTGAGAGAGTCGAACTGTCTGGAGTCTAAAAGTAAAACAAAACCATGAATATTAATAAACTAGGGAAAAGGCAGTGCACTGACCTGCTGGATCATCTCTGGGTGCTGCTGCATGATGTGGAAGAAGCGGTCGCTCTCCTGAGCCATGGGAGCTGCTCTCTTTTTCGTGCTGCGTGACAGCTGCTTGAACAAATACGTCACTATGTGATCGAGACTCGAACAGCAGCCTGTACATACCATCGTGTCTGGCAGAGAGGAGGAAAAGCCGGGCAAGTCTGATTAAAATAAGTCGGCCTCAGGATAGCAAGCTAAGCACTTTTTCTATAGCAGGACAAGCTGCATTTTTGTCGTAGTAATTTCAATAGAAGGGGGGGGGGGGGGAGCTCATGATGCAATGACATTCCTCAAAACTCAGTGTAACTAGTAAATATTGGTGTTGTTTTTTTTCAGTGATAAATAGACATTGTTGACATTGGCACCCTGTTGCGGTACAAGAGGGAAAAAAACAACAACACGTCAGAGCCTCATGTTACAGGAACATAATGTTTTTTTGGTGATGCGATCAGTAGCTACACGTTACGTCTCATTTCACCATCCTGTTGATCTTAAGCCATTCTACGAGAAGCGTTCAAGTTGAACCAGGACTTTTGATTGTGCAGAACAATAAATCGCAGTTACGAGGGTGAAAAACTCCCTTTATTTCTCTATAGAATGCCCTGCTACACTAATGTACTTATCCCAGTGTTTCACTAGTGCTTGGACACCATTCACATAGATGCCGGAGCGGATGATCAAAGTGCCCGTTTCAAGTCTGAAATACTGGGGGGGGCAAAAACTCCCATCCAAGTTCTTGTAATGTGCAAGTGTTATCCTCGAATGATTGCGTGTACAGTTCCGACAGACAGATCCGTCGTCTCTTGGCGACAATTTATCCGTCAAATTTCAAGGATCAGGCTGCAAAGTGCATAACGCTCAATGTTCACAGGAACGACTAGAATGGGATCCATGTCATCTTTGCCGGGATGGTCGTTCATAAAGGTATTGCCTACTTTAAGAGACTCTAAGAGACTCACCACTGTACTGTGCTTGACATCTCCTGTAAATGTCAATAGGCATTTCATCACAAGTCCCAGTTTGACCTGAACAACCTTAGTATTAGGGATTTAATAAAAAACAGGCCTGCTGAATCTGCTACTTAAATCTATCTAAAATTTCTGCTGATAAATACAAATCTGAAAAGCTAGGAAACAAGCAGTCCAAATAATAAACAGAACAACAGGAGTATACACGGTAGGAATTTAAATATAAATACAGTAAGTTTTTCCCTCTCACCAAGAGCAGTGAGTCCTTCTGATATGGATGACAGGATATAGAGGACGACGTGAGGTTCGAGGCTGGCGATAAAGTTCATATGGTCCTGCGTCAGCACCTCCAGCAGAGAATAATATGACTGACTGAGCTTTGGATAATCCTGCAACAAACAAAACGCTATGTTCAACCCTTGTTAGTCTTTCACAAACTTGCTTTATTGTGAAGTAAAACTGATTAAAAAAAATGTTTTGCAAGACTCTTCTCGAGTGATTGCATTCAAATTGATTGATTCAACGCAGCCATGATTGCAATCAGTAGTTCTCACCAGTAGGTCGCTGTGTGGGATTGACAGCAGCAGTTTAATGAAGGTTTGAAGAGCATTATCGAGTGCATCGTCGCCGTAGAGACGGAAAACACCGAAGTTGACGTAGTTTCCACTGAGCACGGCTTTCAGCATGGAGAAACAAATGGAAATTCCCTTCAGCTTCAGGGCGTAGACCTGTTCCTTCGGCACTTCACCCAGAGTCAAGATACGGTTTCCTACGCAAGAGAAGAACAGTTTACCTTTTTCACCACAAATATTTATTATTTAATTAGATTAATTATAAGAGAGAAAGTAGAGAATAAAAAAAGATGCATTGCATCTGCTCTCTCACCTATCCACTGCACTTATCTCCCAATCCATCCATCTTTCTCATCTCCCATCTATCCATCCCACTCTTCACTAATCCACTCAAGAAATTCCATTTATCCCGCTCATCACTCTACATGCTTCCTATTCATCTCCCATCACAAACCTCTTCAATTCATCCATCCTATTAATCACACTTATTTCCCCTCCACCAATCTATCCATTTCTTATACTCGTCTCCTCGTCTGTCCACCCACCCATGTGCCTATCATGCCTTCATCCTTATTAAGCCTCTCTTATGAACTTTGAAACGGTGCGCCATTTAGAAAGTTTGAGACGCTGAGCTACTACAAGCTGTTCAAACTCCAGTCACGCCCATTCAAACGTACCGTACGTCGTTATCATCTTGCTCGTTTCTCGGAACAGCAGGATCCCGTTTGGCGAGGACACGTCGAACTGTAACCGCTGAGACCTGGCAAGAAAATTAGTTGAGAAAAAATAATTACTTTCTCAAAAGCACGCTACACACATACAGGTTTGCTGAGTCAATCAGATAAATCAATGTTGCACAAACAAACTGGCAGAATTTAACCTGTAATCCAAAACCACAACATTACCGGTTATGGACGAGCTCAGCCATGAGTTTGAGCACAGGTGTTGTGCAGGCTGGAACGTGATACCACAGCTCTATAGCTCGCTGCAGGATCGGGATGTACGATGGGTAGCTGTTCGATTTCATTTAAGGAGACAAAAAGTTTACTCGGCAACAAAGCAAAGAGGGCAATTGGAAAGGAGGTAAAATATGTAAAAGGATACATCCAGTCAAAAAGCATCATAAAGCTGGTTTTGGCATTAAAGGCGAAGGCGATACCTCTCAGGTCCCTCACTAAACCCACCAACGTCCTCTGGAAAGAAAAAATAATAATATTAACCATCACTCTTTTGATACATTTTCTAAGAAATTGAAAACTTGGTCGCTCTTTCTCAGCTGCTTTACTAAATACAAAGACATTTGCTAGATTTGTAATCATTAGAATTACAGAAAGCTGATTTGTAGATAGCGGCACGGTGGTGTAGTGGTTAGCACTGTCGCCTTGCACCGCCAGGGTCCGGGTTCGATTCCCGGGGTAGGCTCGAT
>JAOTQY010000008.1:20528167-20541619 GCA_026413445.1 Dolichallabes microphthalmus
GAAACCATGACGGCTATAGTGCTTCTTTTAGGAAGGTTGACAGATTATTAGGTTTAAACAAAGAAAGACAGACATGAACACGTATTTTAGGTAAGTCGAAGAGTTAAAGGAGTGTGGAGGTGTTCAGGGGTCTTGGCTGTCCTGATGAACCTGACGGGTGAAGAACTTGTTAATGTCATCAGTATACGTTGCAGTTATAAAATGACTAATTTTTTTATTTTTAACCCAGGTGGTGCCGGTCATGCTGAATCTCCTCACCTCCATCAGCTCAGTGCGGCTCTACATCCCTAAAGACCTGCGACCCTACGACAACCGACAGAGCATGCTCAAATCCATACAGGTGCGTTTTCTGAATAAAGTGTGAGAAAGGGCCTCTGGGCTCTTTATAATGACAGGGTCAGTTGCTAAGGTGCTCTGAAGTGGTTGCTAGGGCGTCGCGTGGCTTGACAGCTTCACAATGATCCTGAGAGACCGATTGGTCACCTGAGCCCCCTGTCTCTCTGCAACTAAACCCTAACCGTGGATTCCATTGTCAAAGTTCCTTTATAGCAACTCTTTCACCACTTTCATGCGTCTACGACAAACAGTACAGGAATAGTTACGTGCCAACTTTGTGTGGAAGAAGAAAGAAAAAAATAGAAAGATGAGCCTGCAAGGTAATACAGTGGTGCTTGTGAAGTAATACATCAGCTAATTAAGGATGGTGTAACGTTGTATGCGCTTAATTGATGTTGATCAAGTTACAGGATGTCGGCTCTTCACCGTTTGTCTACATTTTTTTTTCTATATTCCTCATATTTTTGAGGTATTTAATCTGTATATGCATCATCTCCCTTTCATTTTCTCTCTCGCAGGAGGTACAGAAACGTTTCCCTGACGGTCTCCCTCTGTTAGACCCCATCGATGATATGGGTATTAAAGACTCGGGCCTAAAGAAGGTCATCCAGAAGGTGGAGGCGTTCGAGCACAGGATGTACACACACCCACTCCACACTGACCCCACCCTCGGGGCGGTCTACACACTCTGTGAGAAGAAAGCAGTGGTGAGTATGAGTACACACACAACGAAAGATGTTCAGTGTTTCCCTTTTACCAGAACAACTAATTTCAGTTCGTTCAGGGAAAAAAAGAAATGTGAGTAATGTTTGCGTTACATTATTTCAATGCTTCTCATTGTTGCACAAACTTTTACGATCAATTGTAAGATCCAGATCTTTCAAAGTCAAAATAATGCGTTGGTACCTTGTAAAATGTACAACAGTGATCGAGCATTATTGTTTTCTCTGGCAGGAAATTATAAGCAATCACGAGAAAACAAAAGTAGGAAACTGACTTTTAATACCAGATTAGATCAAAGGAGATTGCTTTTTATGACTCTTGTATAAAAAATAATGATTAGAAACAATAACACGATTATAAATAAAACACCTCACATCCTCATCGTGACTCTGCGTCTGTGTGGTGCCTGCAGTGAGAAGCATGTCTGCATGCACGTCTGGCGTTTTTATATCTTTTTTTTTTTTTTTTTTTAAAGGCGTGAAGTTCTGAGGTACTGATCTGTAACAATCACTTTTAGGCAAATCACTGGGTGAGGTGTACCTTCCTGAGCAACAAACACACCCAGAAACGCCTCTCATTGTCTCCAAATATCTCTCTCGCATGCTCGCTCAGACTCACACACATTATTTGTATGCATTTGAAGCACAGAGTCATAACCACATACACACACTCTGTGTCAATCTTATACAAGACTAACACTCTGTAGCCCTGAGACCTTTTAATGCTTTATATGTCAATAGTAGTATTTTAAAATCAATGCAAAATGTCACAGGGAGCCAATGAAGTGAAGATAAGGTAGGTGTGATGTGGTCGTATCTTCTGGTTCTAGTGAGGACTCTGTGAAGCTCTGAAGTGAAGCTTGTTTATGCACATTATTGTAGCACCTTACTGTCTGGTTGTTCAACTGTCAAACCTAGAGGTGATAAAAGCATGAACTAGTTTTTCTGCATCGTTTAGTGACGATATTTTTTTTATCTTGGCAACATTTCTGAGGTGAAAGAATGCTATCCTGCTAATATTATCTACATGAGCTTCAAATGAAAGTCTGGAATCTATAATCACACCGAGGTCTTTTACTGTTGCACTTGATGGAACAGAAAGGCTGTCTAAAGTTACAGTGTGATCTAAAATCTTACTTCTAGCTGGTTGTGGTCCTATGACTTGAACTTCTGTCTTATCAGGATTAAGCAGAAGGAAGTTAATTAACATGTCCTGCACACATTGCTCAACTTTAGTAAGCTGTTTTTTCTCATCTGGTTTTGCTGACACATATATCTGTGTCGTCAGCATAACAATGAAAACTAATACAACGCTTACGGATTATGTTGCATGAAGAAGCATGTAAAGAAAAAAAGGAGTGGGCCTAAAACTAAATCCTGTGGAACACCAGACTTGAAAACGTGCAAAATGGTCATTTAAATCCACAAACTGATAACGATCAGTCAAATAGGATCTGAGTCACGAGAGGGCCGTTCCCTTAATTCCTACTACATTTTCTAATTTGTGAAGGAGAATACTATGATCAATAGTGTCAAAAGCTGCACTGAGGTCGAGTAACGCAAGTACTGTGAGGTCGAGTAATGCAACCCTGAGCAGAGGCCAATAGGAGGTCATTTACTACTTTAACAAGTGCAATGATCTAGTATCACTGAGAGCTTTTATATAGTTTAGGATGCTCTCCTTCCATGCTATTTGAAATACTATCAATTTAGTTTGACGCCATTTGCGATCTAATTTCTAATATAGTAAAGTGTGTTGCAGATTGCAGGTGATATCAAGGCGGCAAAGCGGGAGTTGAAGAAGGCCCGCACAGTGCTGCAGATGGACGAGCTGAAGTGTCGGAAGCGCGTGCTGCGACGCCTCGGGTTCGCCACATCCTCCGATGTCATCGAGGTGAAGGGGCGTGTCGCCTGCGAGATCAGCAGGTAAAACAGCTCAGGCTGGTAATCTCGAACATGCGGAGGGGAAATGTATCGCGTAATATGATTTGTGTGACGTAGACACGTCTTATGATCTCCTCTTTTAGGATTTTGAATTGTTCTGGGTCGATCACGATAGACTACTGACTTCAGAGAGTTAAAAGACAAGACGGGTTCTGTCTGGTTCTGTTCCATCTTCTGGTTTCAGTTTTAAAGCCGCCTTCGGGCTCATAAAAAAAACTTTATACCATGAAAAGTTCTTATGGATCATCCAGGATTTTGGTCCGGCCTGCATATAAGAGGAACTTTAATCTTTTATTATAATATAAGGAACATTTTGACATTCTCTCATCTAACTCTCTCTGACTCTGCGTACAGTGATGACTTACAGTACTTGCATTACTTTCAGTACAGACCTCATACATCGCGTTGTGTATAAGGATGGAGGTTTTATTATTATATACGTGTGTGATTCACTTGTACAGTTTTTGTTTTGTGTGTGTTACAGTGCGGACGAGTTGCTCCTGACAGAGATGATGTTTAACGGTTTGTTTAACGACCTGACGGCTGAACAAGCGACGGCTTTACTGAGCTGCTTCGTCTTCCAAGAAAATGTAACTCCACCCACTTGATTTACCATAAAGAGCCTGTTTATCATAAAAACTCCACACACAAAAAAATGGAAATACATACCTGAACTATTTCTGTCAGATAAAGATGTAAATACTTGGTTTGTTGTGCAGCATAAAAAAACCCTTAAAGGTTTAGTTCACACTGCAGGTCTTAATGCTCAGATTGGATTTTTTTCTGAAAAATTATTATTATTTATTATATTTTTTTGGGGGGTCCTGCTGTACACATTGTCATTTAAATGCGACCGGCATCAGTTTCAAGTGTGAACCGTATACGGCCCTGAAGTGATGTCAGACTCGGCGCACCGTGTTTGCGGAAATAAAAATGGCTCCGGCTTGTGACCTCCGTCACAGCATGCGTGTAGTGATTTTTAAGTTAATCAAAGCATAAATAACGAAGGGATAAGACGGAGACTAATAAGGAGAAGGAGAGCACAAATTAACCAACATGTTTCACTGTTGAAGCTGTGATGCCTGGACTTTCAGGCTCCTCTTCAGCCTCAAAGCATCTGTCGAGATGCCCAACGATACGGTGGAGCTCGTCTTAAAAACGGACATTTCAATGACATAAAAATCGCGTGAAATGCGACATGGCCCGTTCGGACTGAAGTCGCATTGCAAAACATCGGATATGTGTCCGATTTAGGACCACACATGAAAGTTCAGACTGTTATAAGAAAATCAGATATGGGTCACATTTGGGCAAAGAAAAGAATCTGATTTGTGCCACTTCAGCCTGCGGTGTGAACCAAGACTTAATGCTGTTTAAAAGAGATCAGAATTGGTGATGATGAATCTCACTTCTACGTCCAGTGTAAACCGAGCGCACGAGGCCAGTTTATACGGGATGTGCTAACTAGGATAAACAGCAGTCGCATTTCTATTTTCAAAAGCGTTTTATGTCACTGGATCATTTAAAAAGTCAGTCTACAGCACATCAGTATTTTGCTCTGCTTCAGTATTTTGCTCTGCGTAAACAATCCTTAGAAGTGTTTAGAAATCTCATGGCAGCTTCTGCATTAGTACAGGTTACATTAAACTCCAGTGTGTTCTCTCCGCCTTCGGTGCGGTTCTTCAGGCCAGTGAGAGCCCCGCAATCACACACAAACACACACACGAGGGAGCTCGGCCCAGGCTGAAGAGACTCTCTGCATTGTTCAGTTGCAGAGAAAAAGAGACTGATGAAACATACAGAAGAAATAAGCACTAGGAGGAAAATGTTGATCTAATTACCTAATTATTTATTTAGCGTTTGCTCTCTTTGGCAAAAGGTTTGTTTATCTGTTTCCATCACCTTCTTCACCTCTAATCAGTGAAGTAATAATTATTTTTTGGTGGCTTTTTTTGTCCGTTTGGTTCATTTCATTAAACTATTTGGTTTGGTTTTCACAGCATAAACAAGTGAAAAAGTTCCATCGTGTTTAACCAAGAAAAAGACAAATAAGGTGTTTATTCAGTGTCTCACAGCCTTTTGTGTGGTCTTTTACTGAGACGTGTGGTTATTACGCCTGTACCCATCCTCAGTGTATATTTGGACATATATCGGTTTTCTTGTTTTAACACCAAGCATGCCGTCATCGCATGCCGAGCACTCGCGATGTGGACGGAGTGTTCACGGCACAGAGCCACAACGCTGACGTGTGACGACGTGTGGATTCAGGGTGAAAGTGTAAATAATCATAAGTGAGCAGTCTTATCTGGAACTGTAGCCCAGTCAAGGCCTAATGCAGCCGGATGAAGGATTCCTCGTTTTTCGTGTCTGTGTTACTCGTTTTTTCTGAAAGTCTGAAACAGTCTCTGTAATTGTAAATACATCAGAAGTAAAGAGCATTAGATTATTCTTCTCCCACACGTTTACATGGACACAATCTGTTCAATCTGGTTTAAATCATCCCGATAATAGATTCCAGCTGAACTGCTTACATCATGATCATCCTGTACGATGTGCGTTTCTCCTGCTCGGATCATTTAATCAGAATGTAACTTTTTTTTATTTTTAATTTTTTTTGGTCCTGCGCAAAACACGTCTGAAGCTTTTACTCTGCTGGAAAATATTACAAATGGGAAAAAACGGAAGAAGGCTTTTAATCGTTTCTCATAACTCGGCGTCATCACAGACGAGGTCGGATTCTTGAAACCAATCGGTGCTCCTTCGAGCTCAGCCGCATATGAAATGGATGAAACTATAAAGGGGTATCGGAGATCTCCTCGCAGGGTTTATACAGGCTTCCTTGGAACTTGTCATGTCCACTAATGTTACCTCCTCATGGGGCTAAATTGTGTAGAAAGAATGTATATTTATTGACACAATCATCATGATCATGTGTTTGCATAACTAATACTCACCTCTTAAACAGGATGGTAAAGGTTAACTTTCATGTTGAGGCGTTTGGCAGGCGTTCTGATCCAGAGTGACATCATTAACACTAAAAATTCCTTCAGATCGGTCCCAATCAGGTCAGGCGGCTTAGATTTTGTCTGTACAGTATACTTCAGATCAATCTGAAGGAATTATTTTTTTTTTTAATGAAGTCATAACATCTGGAGCTGATATAAGTTTGATTTCTGGACTTTTCAAAACCCTGATTCTGTCACGTTTCAGCCGTTCTGTTGTAGATTAACTGGAGTGCTTCACATCATAGTCCTGGTTCATGACCCAGTTTTGACCAAGCTTTAGCTGTCAGACAGATGGCCTCATGTTCGCCGCTGGTTCGTCTTATGAACTCCTCTGTATATCACAAACTGCAAGGTGCTCGGGTCCTGTGGCTGAATAAGCCTCAATCATCACCCCTCCTCCATCACCACACGCTCGACAGCAGGCATGAGGAGTTTCGGCTGAAGTGTTATCAGATGCAGAGTTTCTCCTGGCGACTCTTTAAAACAAACTGTACATGTTCAGTCGTCTTCTAATCGTGCCGTCATTGACTTTAACATTTAACCTCCTCAGTGAGGACTGTAGGGTCTGATATATACAGCTCTTGGGTTTTTTTTTTTTTTTTTTTTTTTTCTTCTCAACATTACTCGGTCTGACTTTGGGGTGAACGTGTCCCCCACTTCCGTCTTGAATACTTTTTCACTTGTGAATAATCTTTTCTCTCTGTATATGGTTGAACTCTCAATTATTTAGAAATGTTTTTATTTTATTCCTACAGAATGATTTCTGAAAATAAATGTTATAAGCTTGTGTATTGATTGTGCAGCATGGTAGCTGTGTGTGGAGGGTGTGTGTGTGTTAAGGCGTGTTGGGTTGGTATTATTAGAAAGCATGTCTGTGTTCAGCTGTGTGCATCTTTCATTCCTCCATCAGCTGTCGTTTTGGAGTCTTTCCACCTGTCATATGTGTCTCTCTCTCTCTCTCTCTCTCTCTCTCTCTCTCTCACGCACACGCTGCACAGCACGTCTCATCCCTGGAAGGATTTCAGCTGAAAGCATTTGTAGGTCAAATTTTGCACACAGTGTTTGTGTCTCCTTCTGACTGTTAAAACTATTAAAGTCAGGAATCGCTGGATGTTTAGCGATATGTTGTTTCAGCTGCACAATATATACGACCTGACTGGCATCAGAGTTTTTTTTTGTTTTTGTTTTTTTTTGTGACAACGAAGCCTTCGTCTCAGCAGAGGCAAATTCCTCAAACCTGCAGTTGTTGCTGGTCAGACTGGAACGATTTCGTCCTCTGAAGGAAATCTAAGCAAATTCCCACTCCTTAAGGAATTCCCACCACCCTTGCTCGCCCTTTTAGGAATCTCCATCACCCCTGACTGCTCATTCGGGAACGCAGACCACTCGAGGAATCCTGCCATGTTCCACACTCTCCTAAAGACTTTCCTAACCTGACAAACTCCCTCAAGAAGAACTTCTGACTGATGACAGAATTTTTGCCCGATCCCCACCCGTTCTCTCTCTGAAAAATGTCGTCCCGTACTGAAGGAAATTCACACGAACACCCTGGAGCTGTAGTTCTCTCCTCCCACTGATTATAGTCTCTGACTTCTGAGTCGATTCTAGTTTTGTAAAAACATCTAAACAAACCTGATGAGCAAACGAATGTGACCTTGTACTGCGACACACTTCTCTACCCCACAACCCCATTCCTGAGCCAGAACATCTTCGTGCTAATAAAAGAACGAACCGGTTTCCACACCTGGAGTTTCTTTTCTTCCCTTTTGCAATAAATTTTCTCCATTTTATTTTGAAGCAGCAACTCAAACAACGCTCGCTGCTCCTCTAATCTAAACTGTCTGTCCAGTTCCTCGCTGCCCCTGGCACCATGCCACGGTTCAAGTGAGTTCGGATGTCTCGAGAATGCGGCCTGTACACAATGTGTCTCAAATCTCATAACACAAACGTCCAGATCCGAGTCGATGAGCAGCGCTCGGCTCGCACCAGGGGTAGAACTCGTCAATCGTTGGTCATTTGATAGCGACTGGAACGGCGCATGCGGAGATTTATTACATTTCTGACGCATATGGGTTTTAATTCTCCTTGTGTGCGGTCTTTTATTATATTGTGTAGTTTACGTATTTCATATTTTCATAGTGAGGCTATGTAAAACCGTGTACTGTGGCTCGGGCCAGGTCCCGTCCCCCCCACCCCCGTTTAAAGAATTTGTTAGAAATGTTCTCTCTCTCATCTCTCTCTCTCTCTCTCTCTCTCTCTCTCTCTCTCTGTGCAGGCTAATGAGATGCCTAAACTTACCGAACAGTTAGCAGGCCCACTCCGACAGATGCAGGTAACATCAATTCAGTCTGATTTACACATACACACACACACACACATATATATGTGTATGTGTGTATATATACATATACATGCTGTGTGCGTGTGCAAAAAAAATAATTCATTGTATTATAAATTTTGCGTTTGAAGTTTTAAGTAGCCACATTGTATTATATTCTACACTGTAATGTTGCTACTGGACCTGTTTTCAAACCTCTGTCGTCTCCAGATGTTGCCTTTTTCCATCACTGTTTTGCGATTAAATGCACATTATTTATTGGGTGAAAATCGTAAATGATTTAACATCTTTCTATCTGTGTCCTATTTATGGTAATAATTGATCACACTGTTGCCAGCCCGTATATGATCATGTGATTAACGTCTGTGTTCGATGATCACGATAGAAGCCATTGAAAACTTTTTCCGACCGCGTGTCCTTGACTCGGCTCGTATCGATTATTCTATATAATTATTTTCTAAGTGATAATTCCATATAAATCCTAAAAAAAAAAAACATCAGTTCAGTCACTCGTTCTGGAAATATCGTCCTCATGAGAATCTTGGACGAACAGATGGACAACAGGCTGGAGGAGGCAGAGAAAAATCCCAGATAATCCTCTGAAAGATTTAGAAGTAGACGTTCTGCTCACGTGAAACGACGTCCTTGTTGTAAAATGACTGACTTTTAAACAAAAACATATTTCGCCTCAGTGAGGATTTCTGCTTCTCGTTTGGTAAAAATAAGCAACAAAACTGCTTAAAAACACTCCGTAGCTCAGAAACACCTTAAATTAAATTTTTTTTTTTTAAGTGATTTTATTGAACCTGAACCGAATCCTTCTCGTCGACAGGAGTGCGCCAAGCGCGTTGCTAAAATCTCAGCCGAGGCCAAGCTGGACGTGGACGAGGACTCCTACATGAACCAGTTCCGTCCCCATCTCATGGACGTGGTTTACACGTGGGCCAACGGAGCGTCCTTCTCTCAGATCTGCAAAATGACGGACGTTTTCGAAGGTGATTTAAAAAATAAAAGAATAAATAAATGTTGTTTTGTTTGTCCCCCCCCCCCCCCCCCCCCCCCCCCCCCCCCCCCCCCTCGTCAGCGTTCTGTAAAAAGCTTAATGTTACTGGATCCTCAGTCACACCAGAAGAAGAGTTTTGTTACGGGGAGACGTTTTCTTGGCAGCGACGAGTCTCATGTTGTATTAATATTTGATAATCAGTAATAACAACCTGACCGTGGTTTACTGGAACAGTATTTAATATCCTGACCGTGGAACTTGTACTTTATTGCGCACACACACACAGTTTTAAATGTTTAAGGAAGGTATGTTTTAAGAATGGAAATGATATTAAATTAGTTATTGAGGCTTATACATGAAACATCACACACACGTCTTGTATCACATTTTAATGAAATACGAGGAGATTGAATTAAAGGTTAAATAAATGCCTGATCATCTCTACTTCTGATGATGCAGCGTGATTAAAGCCCGGCTCCTCCTCCTCCTCTTCATCTTCATCTGTGTATCCGGGAGGTTAAAGTGAAACGATCGTCGTAAATTAAAGTGAAGGCAGACGATCAATCTGCAAACACCGAAACGAAGGAGATGGAGGAGTCCCTGGCACACTTTTTTTTTTTCCCCCCCCAGTCAAGTTTGTTGCTCTTTGGTGAAAAAAGAAAGAGAAGCAGCTTCCAAGAAAAATCAGCATGAAAGAAATCAACGTGTAATGGAAATGGATGAGTGAATTAGTGCAGAAGCCAGAAAGTGACTTAATTCATTTGGTATTCGAGCGAGCGAGAGAACCGGGTGCATGTTATCACTCCAGAGGGAGGACACGGGGAACCATTTGTTCTTTTCTCATTTTCTCTGTGTGTGTGTTTTAGGGAGCATTATTCGCTGCATGCGGCGCCTGGAGGAACTCATGAGGCAGATGTGCCAAGCGGCCAAGGCCATCGGGAACACGGAGCTGGAGAACAAGTTCGCTCTTGGTGTGACGCCTTTTACTTTCCTTCAACTCCAAAAGACTTTCTGTGCAGAAAACTAGAGCTGCACGATCTGATCATAAAGTCACATCGAAATGACTTTTATTATTGTTTATATTATTACACTTAAACTTAAATTTACCACTTAGTATTCAAGCTATTTATTTATTTATTTATACCTCAGATAACAACCAACAGAACAAACGATCACAAGTTTTACAAATAACCCAAAATATATTATACACCATTCGGACACGCCGCCTTCTAATTCCAGGCTCGATCCTGATTTTTGTTTTTCTACGATGCTGTAAAACAAAACAGACGGCGTTTACCCAAAATATACAATAATCTCCATTGAACAGCTGATATTGAGATGTACAGTATCTATGTACCTATGATCTGTAAATCCTTCATAACTGCTCTAATCTGAGGTCATGTTTGAAGTGAATTGGTGATTTCTGAGGCTGGTGACTCTAAATGAACGTCTCCTCAGCAGCAGAGGTAGTTTTTAGTTTTCAGTCCAGACCAGCTGAGCTTCGTTGCTTAATAAAATAACAGCTGACCGCCGTCGTCGTCGCTTAATTACATAATTCCGTGTGTCATAGTTTATGAATCTCCAGTATTGTTCTAGAACGTAGAAAATAAAATCGCTAAACAAAAAAATTATTAGGAGGCGTGTCCAAACTGTTGAATGGTAGTTACAGTTAGCTAATCGTCGAAGTAAAGATTTGTCCTATAGTTCAGGAATAGTAAACAGCATGACGGCATCTTCTCTCCAAGTGTGGAGTAAAGTGTGAAATCCTTCTTTACACACAGTTACAGAGACACTGTAGAGCGTCGCGCCCACAAATGCGTCAACGTTTTTCTTGCGACGTCCTAGCCTGACATTCAGAGGTGGCATTTTTCTAAACACAAGTTCTTAGCATTTTTTGATACGTTATGAACTGTTTGCAACTTATCAGTGTCGCTGCCTGTAAATCTGACGTCCTGCCAAATTACCACAGGAGTGTTTTTTGTTTGACTTTTTGGCACCATCTGACTTTCTTCCTTTTTCGTTGCTGTATTCATATTCATTTCTAAAAATGTTCAGATTTAAATAAGTTCAGATTTAAAATAAATAAATGTGGTGTCCAGAACCCCACACATGCCAGTAATTAAAATCAAACCGCGCACTAATAAACGAAGCGTCTGATTGGACAGTTTAACTGTCATGTTTAAGTCATGTTCGGGATACTTCAGGACAAATTCCATCTAACTTCCTGACTGAACGTTTATGTGAACTGTAATAAATTGCAGCCGGTACGATCAGGTTACTATCAGTTTGGGTTTTTGTGCAGCGCGAGTAGAAACTGAAAACGTTTAAGCGCTAGAATCCTCAGACTCAGTCCATCAGTCTTTAAGGTTGTATTTATTTTTACTGATTTCATGAGATGATGATTTTAAACACGAGCTCAAGTTGCGAGCGTATCTAATGTTTTCCAAACTTACAGATTAACAGCTGAAATTCTGATGGTTGTAAATTCCCTCAAATTTAACTCGGATGTTTCTCTTTTTTTTTCTCTTTAGTAATTGTTTTTTCTTTTTTTTCTACCAGGCATCACGAAGATCAAGCGTGACATCGTCTTCGCTGCCAGTCTTTACCTATGAGGGATGAAGCTGCTGATTAACAAATCGCCTTCATTCTTTTCCTTTATTGGTTTTTTTTTTTTTCCTCCTCATAAAGACGACATGAAGATGCCAGTGCTGGAATAAGTTTATTAATGTTCAGGTTCACAAATGTTATGATCTTTTTTGTTTATTCTTCAAACAAGACAATTTTTTTTTGTACATAGTGTTTTAACATAATTTTAATTAAAAATAAGTGTATAGTGACAGTTATTGTTCTTTATTTAAAATAAAAATTAAAAAACTTTGCTTGAGGAGCAAAGCTGTTAGCATCATACACAGGAAAGCAGCATCAGCAACCCGAAGCCGTCTCGTCTCGGGTCGCCACAGAGTTCTGGGCGTTTAGCGGAGCGGGAAAGCAGGAGTTACATTCACAGGTTTCCACCCCAGTGGTCCTTCCTAACAGTCGTGCGTGCAGACGGACCGCGCTGGCGAGACGCAGAACGAGGGTCCCGCGCCACTTCAGTTGGTCACATC
The DNA here is from genome assembly GCA_026413445.1 of Dolichallabes microphthalmus. Taxonomy (NCBI): domain Eukaryota; kingdom Metazoa; phylum Chordata; class Actinopteri; order Siluriformes; family Clariidae; genus Dolichallabes; species Dolichallabes microphthalmus. Next base: position 20,540,623 of record JAOTQY010000008.1, read on the forward strand.
GTAGTGGTTTCCGTTAGTCGGCGTCTCCCTTAGAGTCGTGTGCATCGGGTCGTCAGCTCTCTGCGGGATCGCAGACTTCTTGAAGAAATCGGACACGAAGAAAATCTAAAGGAGTAACGTGAGAATGAAATGTGTTAGAATAACACACAATGTACACAGTGCTCTGAAAACAATTACAGGGAGAGAAAGGAAAAACATCTTATTCACATGTCGAGCTCGCTGCGTTTGACACGACTCGGGATTACATCATTTTACACAATAACCTCGTCACGTCAGTGAGTTGTACAGCTACATTTATTAATCTAAAACAAATACTTGTGTAATTTTACAAGGGAGAGAGTCAAAAATGATCCGCACTCCGGTTACATTAGAACTTCTGTTGGTCTCTTCAGCGCTTTCTGTTCGAGGCTCCGGTCTCCACAGTCGCTTCTGTTCAGGTGTGAACATGTTACATTTGTACCTGCGGTGCGAGCGGAAAAAAAAATAGATGCTCCGCTTGTGATTTGCAAGAAAGAAGAGCGACGGAAGAGCATAAACAAGCGTTCTGATACTCTAATGAAGGTGAAGGTTTCTTAAAGAGAATCGTTACCGGTGACGAGACAGGAATTCATCACTACGAGCCTGAGCGTAAACGGCAGAGTCTGGAACGGAAACATCCTCAATCACTGCCCAAGAAAAAGTTAAACTCAAACCATCAGCTGGAAAATCCATCAGTGCTTACAGTTTTCTGGGATTCTCAAGGGCCAGAAGTATTGGAACATTATCAGGGAAAAGGTTCAACAATCAACAGCTCGTTACAGCGAGACGCTTATCGAAGAGCTGAAGACTAAACTTCGGATTAAACACAGAGGACTGATATATCCGAGGGTTGTGATCTGAGCACATTCTCACACACTTCTGCACACACTGTCGACTCAGTTTTGAAGACTTTCATCTGTTTGGTCTCCTGAAAGAAGTGAAGACCGAGTTGTATTTGTGGCTAAATGTTTACATTTGC
>JAOTQY010000008.1:20628619-20638728 GCA_026413445.1 Dolichallabes microphthalmus
TCCTGGGATAGGCTCCAGGCCCCCGCGACCCTGTATATAAGGATAAAGCGGTACAGAAAATGAATGAATGAATGTTAGACTATGTATATATGTATGTTATAACATTCTATGCTAGATGTTTCCCATGTCCAATTTTTTTTTTCCTTCAACGGATTTTTTATTTTTTAATTTCCCCCTCCCCCCCCCCCATCGGAATTGTTCCCCTCTTGTCCCCCATGTCTCCTAAAGGAGCAAAGAACTTATGACCAGCTGGTTTACTGCCAAACACATTCTTTGTGCTAAGACTAAACACCAGGTGACTGTATTACTGAATTTGACTCGACCTGGAACGGCTCTGTAATCCCCACAATGCTGTTCATGTTATGGCTGTAGTAACCCAGCACGTATTCTCCTGCATCTCTGGGCAAATCCTCTTCTGGAAAAGTCACCTGAAAGCAAAACAAGTACTTGAGTACAGAAATCAGATATATTTGCTGGTTCGACCGTCGTAAGGTCTTTAGAGTAATCTCACGAACTAAGCAGATTATCTGAGTGCTTTTCAGGCTTACTGTGCACATTTTGTTAAATTACCTGAGTGGAATGGTCTGATTTGGCCCAGACATAGGCTGCATAGTCCTTGTGGTGTTTGAATCCCACCTGGCAGAAGGAAAGATGCAGAAAACATATAAAGCAGCATTAAAAACTCACATTTGTAGTAAAGTGCAAAGTTTAATCAGAGGTCATTAATTCACTGTGTTTGAGAATTTAATGTTCACACTTTTTCACAAGTCAATTTTTCTGATAGCTCAGAGTTCAAGTTGTGACACAATGCTGACATTTTCAATATTGTGCAACTCCTGGAAAATGGATTAGATAAGCATAAAGCATACAGCGCCTTGGACTGGGTCTTTCTTAATAATTTACCAACACATCTGAAGGACATGACGAAGCTACCAACAGTTAAAGGCTGACAGTAAGTTAAGTAATTCAATACTCTTGTAGAAAGTCACTTCACTGCTTTTGCTCAGCATCAACAACATCAAAATGGTGCATTTGATTGAAATCTTACTGAATTAGTTGGAAAATACAAACTGCTGATCATTTACCTGGTTATATTTGTAAAATAACTGTTGCTAGGCAACCGATCATTATACAGTATGGGAAGAACACGCAAACTCTGTGCTGGCATTAATTTAATGTGTGTTAAAATAAAAAAAGCATTATCCTAAATGAACAAATTAAAAACAAAAGAAAATAACTATCTTGCCCTTGCCCTTGACGAATGCAATACTACTACAAATACAAGAAGTAATATAGAAACATTCTTCAGGATAAAAACTGATATATTTGTAGCTTTATTTGTCAAGCGAGTATACTCTGTACTCTGTTATAACAGAGAGTACTAAAGAATGTCTCCACCTATATTTGGCATGTTTGGCATTTCTTTGTAAAAAAAAAAAAAGCCCAGTGTCATCGCTCCTTCTCATGACGAGCACGTGTTAACATGTCTTGCGTTGGCTTGTAATTACACTTAGTATGCTTTCCTTTAAATGATCTTTGTCGTCGTACACCATACCATGTTCATGTGCTTTCATGTGCCTCCACAGATAAAACTCAAAAAGTGCAAATGGCTGCTCTTCTGCAACACACCCCTTGAAGCTCGTAAGTGCTCACAATGCTACAGTATATATCTGCCTCTTCTTCCATGCTCATGAATAATGATATGCAAAAATGCTGAACAAAGCTTTAATATGAGGGTGGTAATATCATTCTTAGACAAATCTTTCAATCGTCTTTAACATGAAAGGACAAAAAAAAAAAACTGTTGTATTAATTTTTGCCAGAGATATTGATTGGGTTGATGACGGGAGAGCTGAACCAGTCTGTAAAGTCCTCTTCTTCGCCACATCTCAAATACTTTCAACGGGGTTAAGGTCAGGACGCTGTAGTGTCCAATTTATGTCTGAAAATGATTCCCAGAACCACTCTTTTGAAATCTAAATCCTGGAATATACCTGTATCATCATTCGGTCATTCGGTACATTCAGGTTGTCAGCTGAATACATTTTATTGACCTGAGTAACTGGAGCAACTCCAGATCATAACACTGCCTCATCAGACCCATTACTTTTTTCCATTGATCCACAGTCCAATCTTTATACTCCCTAGCAACCTGAAGCCTTTTCCCCCCGATTAGTCTCACTTAGAAGTGGTTTTCTTCACAGCCACACAGCTGTTTAGTCCCAATCCTGTGAGTTCTCATCCCATTGTGTGTGGAAGTGCTCTTATTTTCACTATTAAATTATTACACATGTGATTTCTATTGTCGATTTTTACGATGCAACTTCGCCAAGAGTTTAAGTCATCTCTGATCATGGTCATTCATGATTCATGTTTTTTTTACCCCAAACAGATTCCTTCCAGGTTTTAGTAGGGCCTTAGATAGTTCTTAACATAAATTCATTACTTCCAGTAATCTGTAATCATACTTGTTTCCTTTGCTTGATGACGGCTTTAAATTCTTACCTTCTGGAAAAAAATTTTTTTCACAATGACGGGACACGTCTTCTGACATAAGTGTTTAAGAAATTAAAAGCTACTCAGTTAAGGCTTAAAGTATTGTTGACAGTTCATTCATTCATTCATTCATTTTCTGTACCGCTTTATCCTGTTCAGGGTCGCGGGGGGCCTGGAGCCTATCCCAGGAGACTTGGAGCACGAGGCGAGGTACTGTACACCCTGGATCTGGTGCCAATCCATCGCGGGACCCACACATACTGTACACAAATTCACATGCTCATTCACACACTACGGGTAATTTGGAAACGCCAGTTAACCTACTGTACTCTGCATGTCTTTGGACTGTAGGAGGAAACCAGAGGAAACCCACCAAGAACGGGGAGAACATTTGAACTCCACACACACAGACCCAAGGTGGGATTCGAACCTGGACTCTGGAAGTGCAAGGTGACAGTGTTAGCTACTAAACCACTTCAAATGAAAATGATCCGATTGTAGTCTATTAATAAAAATAGTATCCATCATGCCTTATACTTCTTGTATTAAAATTCCATTTGATCGGACCATAATGACATAGGCTAACGTAATCAGTATCAATAATCAGTACCTACATTTATGTGCCACGTGGCTTTATCGTTACCTTCATAGTATCTAACAGTGACAAGTTTTTCTCATTCACATTGCTCAGCTGCTTGGCAATAAAGTCATTATGACATCAAGTATTTCCTGTCTTGGAAGCACAAATACCTTTACAACAGACATTCAATTCAATTCAATTCAATTCAATTTTATTTGTATAGCGCTTTTAGCAATTGTCATTGCCTCAAAGCAGCTTTACACAATCAAAAGACATGAGCTTTACCAAACACTTTCTTGGCATGTAAAGCCTTTGTTACAGAAGGATGTCTGTAACATGTCTAGAATAACTCAAAGGCAGTTCAGGTTACGCACACAGCGTATGTATAGGCTTCATTATCTTACACTGTTTTTCAATTAGATCCTGAATAATAACTCTGAGGATTTGGAATGTAAAGTAGCAAGGATGCTAATAAGAGTATATTTATGTGACAACCAGTGGAGGCTGGTGGTGAAATTAAACAGGAAAGCTAAGCCTAAGATCTATATCTTATAACAATGGAGCTATTATTGCTGAGCATTGTACAGTATCATAGCATAACAAGAATAATATTGTGGCAAAGTACACACACACACACACGTAAAGGCAGATAAGCGTCTGCATTAGCAATTTATCATTTTTATATTTAAGTTTTCATTATATGTTTAACATCTATAATAATAATGTTCATAACTGCATAACAAGCATAAAACCGCAGACGCAGACATTTTGGACAGTGTGTGTGTGTGTGTGTGTGTGCGCGTGCGTGTGCGGTCTAATGTTTAGTTCCTCCACTGTATTTTGAGAAAATAGGATGATGTAGAAAATAATCCACCTTGTTCGTGTTCATTACAGTGAGTGAGTCTCTGCACAGCTGCTGAGGACGCGTTATGAACCGGCATCATTACCTACCGCTTTCTATTTTCAAAAACATTCAGTTGATTTCTTTGGCTTATTTCCAAGCTACTTATTTCCATACTAACATGCAAGCCAGAAATATGCATTGACCGCCATGGACGCCTGCTGACTTAAAAACGGACTAAAATCTAAAAATAATTTAAAAAAAACAGTATGCACAGTGCATACAGGATTACAGCTGCCGGCGATCCTAGTTATGGATACATCACCAAAGTGGGATGAGAAATACGAGCACAAGTGGACATCAAATGTAGAAGAGCAGGCACAATCCCATTGGGGGGAATCTTATAAACCATTCTGCATGTCTGACAACAATGTCCAAGTGCTGGGGAAATCAAATCTAAATTGGCGGTTAAAAAGACAAAAAAACTTGGTCATACAGTAGGCGCGGCGCGTTGGCGTAGCGGTGAGCACTGTTGCCTTGGACCTCCAGGGTTCGATTCCCGCCTCAGGTCTGTGTGCGTGGAGTTTCCTTGTTCTCCCTGTGCTTGGTGGGTTTCCTCCAGGTAACCTGGTTTCCTCCAACAGTTCGAAGACATGCAGATTAGGCTAATTGGCGTTACTAAATTGCCTGTAGTGTGTGCGTACGTGTGTGTCTATGTCTCTAAGTCTCCTTAGAGATAGTCTCCAGGCCCTTTACAACCTGTAGACAATGAATGAATGAATGAATGAATGAATGATGCCAAATGTCCTCTTCTGCAAACATGAATTGACAGTCTCCAAAAGAGAGAGAGAGAGAAATAACAGCCACTTTTGCTCTCCTAGATAGCGGTGGCATTGAAGCATGTGATTTTTTCAATACTTAAGCTGCCCAGAGAGATAAATCTACATTTAGTTTTTTATGAAAGTGAAAGAAATTCTACTCAAGGATGTAATGATACTACTGCTACTTTTGCTACTGAAATATCACACACCTGCTGAAACATGCAGAAGTGATGACGGTTTCTGTTTAAATTGCTACCAAGGGTTATTTTAAGTTCAGTGGTCACTCATGAACTGCATTTGAACTGCATTCATTCTTACCTTGTACAATCCCACCCAATCCCAGGAGCTCCTCTGGAAACCAGACGCTGTAGTAAACCTGGCTGTCGCATCCGACACTTTGGTCCACTCCTTCTCTACCTCCAGCACGACTAAAGGCAGGTCCAGTTTAAAGGGAAACTGCAGAGACAGGAACGTTTTAAAGCAGCACTAAAGACGTCTGGCGTCGGCGTAAACATCAACATCTTTGTTTTGTCTGACCTGCAGTGAAAAAAGAGCCGAGACAGGTTTGTGGTCACTAACGGTGTATCCCATGTGGCTGCGGTAAAAGAGCGGCGTGACTCGTGTCGCCCCACCAAGCCACGAGGTGAGACCGCGCTGCAGTGCGGCATTGTGGGACGGGACGGGGGAACCCGTCCGGCGGAGACGCCACAGGACTCTGTCTGTCCAAGCAGGTTTCCTCTTCTTAGCGCTGACAGACAGACAAAAAGAAAAGAAATATTGTCTAAATAATGACAACGCCAATAAAAACGACTTTATTTTTGATTTCTCACACACACCTTGTGTCATACGTGTGTGTTCCCACATCAAACTTGTAGGTCGGTGGGAAACTTAGAGGGCCTTCGACGAACTCGTCCATCACAGACTCGCGCTTTTTCGCTATGTTGAGCTGAAAGACAGAAACAAAATTTAAAATTGTATGTAAAAAATATGGTATAAAATGCTCACACTCAGTGCTGTTGCTAAGCAACTGGAAAATAAGCACAGGGTACCTAAATAACTCACTCACTCACTCATCGTCATTACCGCTTAATCCTGTACTCAGGGTCGCAGGGGCCTGGAGCCTATCCCAGGAGACTTGGGGCACGAGGCGGGGTAGTAGAAAGTTTGTTGACAGATGGAATAAGTGTATTGAAAAACAAGGAGATTATCTGGACTTTTTTCACAGTTAACGATGAAAGCAGAACTACCTGCAAAATAAACTTTATATCTTCATCATTAAACAGTATCCTAAAACATCTTCATGGAGTTTAGACAGTTCCAACACATCGGCCGACGGATACTCCTCACCCTGGGAGTATATCTGTCATTTCTCTGGCAGTTACCTTAAGGAGTCAGGTAGCCAGCTCAACGTCTGATTGTCATTCACACACTACGGAGGAAACCAGAGTACCCGGAGTACTCGATGTACACAGACCCGGGAATCAAACCCGGGAATCAAACCCGGACCCTGTAACTTGTGCCTATTTATAATGACTATTTCCACTGATACTGATCTAATCGCCCTGCTTGACTACAACTGCACTCTCTATTATAACATTGTTTAAACGGTTTTACATATTAGATGTAAATCTTAGCATGCTAAGTGCATACAGTAGCATCCCAACATAAACAGAGTTAAATGAAATGCTCCTTGTGACCCCTGATTGATTAATACTAAGCAAATTACAAATTTCTGTACTGCTATAAATTCTAGTATCAAAGAGTACCAAAAAACATACTAGTACTCACACATAGGTATAAAAAAAATTGCATTGATATGTTCTTACATTTAAGATTGGGAAGAATGAATTTTATTGCCAAACTTTGAAGGCACCGACACAGAAATCTGGTGATGAGGCAGACTCTTGTGGCGGTAAAAGGAACTGCAGTAAACTTTAACATCCCATTACAAGGAGATCTACAGTATACCTCTTTATAACCTGTATACAGGGTCGTGGGGGAGCCGGTGGAAACCCACCAAGCATGGGGAAACCATGCATACCCCATGCACACAGACCCTGAAGCAGTAATCGAACCCTCGACCCTGGAGGTCCAAGGCGACACAGCCAACCACCAAGTATATTTTATCATGATTATTACACCAAATATTATTATTTTATAGGTTAAATCCGATATTTCCACATCTCACTGATGAGCTCCAGAAGAGTATTACATGTCTTCTGTATACAAAGAAAGCCGTGTAACTGTACACTGTCACAACTGACTGAAACCCGTCGTACCAGCAACCCGAGAGCGTCTCCAGGGGGCCTCACCTGATCTTTCTCCCAGAGCACAGACAGTTTATTGTTCTCTATGGCACTTTTCACCACGTGGATATCGTAGTCGTCGATGCGGAAGTTCAGGTCGCCGAACCAGAACACGACACTGTGGATAAAGAGGAATCACGCGGTCAGTTGGATGTTAGACCTGGTTTTGGAATCAATCATACTGTAGCATCATTTTACTGTGATGTGTTAATCGCTATTTATATGAATGCTTATTTTATGTGGTTAAATTATGCTTAATAAGAGTTAACTGCAACTAGTATAAATAGCCAAAAAAAAAAAAAACATTTCAGTATATTACCTTTCACTCTGCCATATATTTTTTATTTTCATTTCGGGTTATTATAGTGTGGTTCATGTAAAACCATTCTGGCTAAATTGTTCAGTGAAACCAAACCTATAAGGTATGTGGGCAGAGATGGAAAATAAAAATCCCAAATTCATTGCTAATATAAACTTTATTTATTTATTTATTTATTATTATTTTGGCTATTTTACTTTACTTGTCAGCGTCCTGTGAGTTAGACAGACATTTGCCTGCTGCTGCTAAAAATGCTATAGAGATAAAATCTAAAATAACTGGAACCTATATCATCACTACAGCCCTGACCCCACCCACTCGTGGTCCAGGACGCCCACGGCAGCGCCGGCTTCGAACTGCTGCTGCTGCAGGATGCTCTCGAAGTCCTCGATTCGCTGCTCCAGGTTCCGCATGTGAGCCGGCAGGTGGCAGTTTAGAAAGCACACGGAGTGACCGAACATCATCATCCTCACACTCACTCCACCCTTATTCCCCTAGAGGAGACAGAGACGAGAGAGAGAGAGAGAGAGAGAGAGAGAGAGAGAGAGCCTGATTCCTGATAAACTCAGAGATTTAATCATCAATAGAGTGATTTATGGGATTCTATTTTGTTTTAAAACAGTAACTGATCAAAGCAAAGTTTTTCTCTGTTAAAAAGCACTTCAACTAAGAGAGTGTATTTTGAGGAATTTTATCTAAGCAACATAACACTGCATTTATGTTTGCGATTACATGTTTCCCATGGCATGACTGAAACCCTCAGATGTCATTGCGGGAATTTATTACTAAAAGCACAACCAGAAAGGGACAAAGTAGAAATGTCTCAAACAGATAACATGATATAACACAGACTTAAGACCAAGGTGAACCATGAGAACACATAACAAATATTAACAATTAACCGCAGTGAACTGAATTAGGGTTACTTATTAGTGAAATACAAAACACTTGTGAGTAATCTGTGACTGAGACTGCTAAGACATGTGATGTCCGAGGGCTGATGATAAGTGTAGAGGTTGTTCCTGGCTTACGAACGAGTTCCTTTCCAGGAGCACATTCGCAAGTCAGATTTGTTCTTAAGTGCGAGTCTTATACAGTACAGTACGCCTTGGACACAAATATACAACATAAAGCATACCATCGCCTTTCCCCACACTACCTTCATATGGCCAAAAACGTAATCTCACAGTGAAGTGTTGTCTCTGCGGCTTTAAATCGCAAGGGGAATCCCAGACGCTCAGAGCTGTTTTCCACTGTACTGGACTGTGAACTCTGTTTTGTTGAGGATTTTCTTAAATTAGGATTATTCACCATTCGGACAGCTTTACAGGACAGACATTTTCTATCATCGTCCTCCCAGACTGATTTAACCGCGCACACACATACAATATACCGGACCATTTCTGTTATATCTCTTACACTCTCAAATATTGTATATAATTGTAAATATTGGTATCTGCTGCACTGCAGTGTCTATTTTTTGTACAATATATGTGAGCTACTTCCACGACTGAACTGTAAGTAGAACCGAGGTCCGTTCATATCTGCGGACATTCGTAACTCGAAAGTTCATAAGTCGGGGACTACACACAGTTCTTGTCGGCCATTTTGTGGACAAAACTAGTAATAACATGAAGCCTTGATTTTTACTGAGCAGCCCGTCTCAAAAGTAAATGTCGAAGCCCTTAGGCAGGGGTCCCAATGGTGATTGGAAATGGCCGTAAATGTGCCTTTTTATTTTGCAACAGTTGCCAACGATGCACGGCCCCCACCAAAAAATGCAGCAATCTCTTACTCCTGTTACAGACTCTCTGTTCAGCTCTGTCTGACTTCCTTCTTCAAGAGTACAGGAGTGCATATTATAGTACAGTAGGGCTGCGTTCCATAGAGAGAGCTCATGAACATAAGGCAGTTCACCTGTCATACAGTCGTGAATGCCTCACAAGCACTCTGTACTGCCACGCGTGCTCCTGTACTCTCATGCTTTGTCCACAGTGAATCGCAAAACAACACAAGGGATTAATTTAAAACTTATTTTCTTAGTATTGTCTGATCGGTGTTAAGTTTATTTTAATGATGTTAAGCATTTCCTTTTTTTTATTCTCTGTAGCTTTTAAAACTCGTCCAGCGCTGTGCTAACTAACGGGCATGACATAGCTTAGCTGGCTAATTAGCCAAAGTTAGCTTACTCAAGGAATTGACAACTGACAAGAACAGTAAATTGACAAAGTAAAAATAACAAATCTTAACAACTTACCTTTCAGCTCGCTGCCTGTTCAAACCCTGCCTCCTTTATATCAGAGAGACCGAGTAGACCAGTGAAAGTTCATCCCAGTGGAATTATCCATAATGCTAGCAGTGCATATGCTAACTAAGTTTCTTGTACCCACAAATCCAATTTAAATCAGCACGAGTTTGCCTGTTTTTTTATGAAAAGTGTTCAATTTCGGCTCCAAAAAATTAGATTTGGGTCCTAAATATTTTGGGTTTAGGAGCCAAATGTTCCTTAAGACCTATGTTTGTCTAGATCCCTGCTTATAGGTTCGGTAATTGGTCCAATGTTGTTTTTCCTTCACATTAAACCACTATATTGCAAAAAATCTTAGAATCTCAGAACACACTGAATATTATAATATCATTAGGCTTATTTCTAGTTAACTGTTACCAATTAGGCGGCGCGGTGGTGTAGTGGTTAGCACTGTCGCCTTGCACCGCCAGGGTCCGGGTTCGATTCCCGGCCAGGCTC
>JAOTQY010000008.1:20788569-20803461 GCA_026413445.1 Dolichallabes microphthalmus
TTTCCTGGGATAGGCTCCAGGCCCCCCGCGACCCTGTATATAAGGATAAAGCGGTACAGAAAATGAATGAATGGATCTAAACATCACTGGTTTATAAATTGCTGAAAAAGGGAATTTGATAGATTTACACAATCTATCTTAAATATTACATAAAATATCATTATCATCAATACTATGTGAGAAACGAAGCCTGGTACAGTATGTGTCATTTATTATTTATAAATCAGTGTGAGTGAAGCACAAAGCAGTGAAACAGTTAGAAGCTCCACAGAGACAGTAACCCAAAGCCAAACCGTAAAGGTACTTTCCTGTTGGACACCAAATTTCCACTCACATTGACTAGTTCCGTTAACCGCCCCCCCCGCCCCCCCATCTCTCTCTCTTACAGGGCTTTATCTGCGTGTTGACTAACTCCAACCGTTCTGCTTGTGGTTCTCAATTGAAAGACAAAATTGTCACACTTAACATTAACATTACCCAAGACAAGTAAAAATAAAGGAACGTTCTCTCTTATCTTCTGCAACTTTGTCCAGTACATGAAGCAATGTTGTGTTTGTTGGTGTAATGCAGAGATCTAAAAGGCATTCACTACAAGGCACATAAAAAAAATTATACAAAAATCATGTGCATACCTGATTACGTGTGTTGAAATCTGTTCGTAATCACAAAGTGTGAGTTTACAGTATATTGACTAAAAGAGGTGCATTGACTGAGGTGCATGCTTGTTTGGGGAATTTAAGTACTGTAACACTTAACAGCTTCTGCTTTGACCATAACTTCCTTCCTTGTTTTAACATGCAAGAAAAAAAAAAAATCTCTATACACATGTGCACTCTAGTTTTGTAGGAACACCTGTACACCTGCACGTGCATAGAGTTATCCAGTCAGCCGATCATATCGCAGCAGAACAAGTCATAAAATAATGGAGAGACTTTAAACATCCGAATGGGGAATAAATGTGATTTCAGTTAGTCTAACTGTGGTAGTTTAACTGTGGTTAGTGTCAGAACCAGAAACTCCTGAGTTTACACAGAATGCACAATGGTGACCCCCATGCCCCATGTGTCACATTTAATATTTTGTGCATTTTTGTTTTAAATAGTTTTTTATATAAACACTTTTGGGAAAATGATTACTCTGGATAAGTGAGGAACCATATATGGTAACTTCACTGGTCTTGATTTGCAACATAATAATTAGAATAATAAAAAGAAAATAAATCGGTCTTGGAAAATGTCTGGAAGTTTTTCATTTCCAAGTATTTTAGTCCTTGCACTATACAGGATTAAGAGTGAGTGTTTGTGCTCTTTCTCAATATTTTTTATTACCTTCAGAGAGAAAGAGAATGGAGGCTAGACATTCAACAACAATAAAAAAACAAAAAAATGATAATCAAGCTGTTCTTCAAAAAAAAAAAAAAAAAAAACTTTGCCCTGGAGCAGTAACTCTGCTTTGTGTCAAACCGCCACTAATTATTATCCTGTAACAACTCGCTCCAAAAAACATTCCGTACATATCAGTTCAGGACATCTGTGTTAATAATTAAAAGGTCAAGTGTCATTTACAAGCATAAGCATGGTTTAATCATAACAGTCTTATTCCAGACAAAGACATTATTGTGATCAGTCTGAATGTTTCAAAGAAGGAAGCAAGTGCAGGAGGAAATACATGTACCCGCTTGATGAATTTAAATCCTTGATGAATTTAGGTCATCAAGAGCAAAATAAATTGGGGGTAATCTCATTTATTGGCAGAAACATTGTGTTTAAAAAAAAGTTTTATTTGATCATTTTCATACATTTAATCATATTTTTCTTTCTGAATTTGACTAATTTTATTAGTCAAATTAAAATTGTAGTTATATTTAAGTGAACATTATTTTGTTCTTACTTGCATATTTTAAAAAGTTAATAAATGATTTTAATTAACCTCAAATAAAGCATTTTTTTTTTAAGGATTGTCTTGGTTTGATCCAACTGGTGAAGCTGAGGTCTGCAAAAAAAAGCTTACACAGCATGTACATTTCTTTATTTCATTTCATAAGGTGTCAATCAGGGGAGGTGTACAAAAGGATTTCCATAACATTAGCTATACCCTGGAGCACTGTAAAGGCCATCATTAACACTGGAAGGAAATGGTGCACAAGAACACCAAAACTTGCATCTAAAATTGACAAAAGGACAAGAAAAAACAACAACATATTATTGTGGTTGCCAAGAGGCTGATGACAACATTAAATGTCTTTTTCAAATTCCTCCAAACCATCTAACAAAAATGTGCTATTGTCTGAGGAGACCAAGGCGGAAGGTTTTGGACATAGTTCTAAAAAGTAAACTTTGACACAAAAGCAACATACTGTACATGACGTTTTAATGAAAGAACACCAAAACTCACAGAGTGGCATGGTGGTGGCAGCATCATGTGCTACTTCTTGCCAGCTGCGACTGGAAATCTAGTCAAGATCGAGGGAATCATGGATAGCAAAGTAATATTATGGGCTGTGCAGACTAGTGCAATTGGGTCATTATAGAATTTTTCCTTTTTCTTTTTATCCCCAATTTTTATTTATTTTTTGCTTTCACTTGATTTCTTTATTACTATATGACAGTAAAGATGGAAAAACACCAAACATCTTGGGCTTTTCCTTTTCTTAGGGTTACCGTATTGGATTACTTTCCTACAAGTTATTGGCATAGGTTTTATGCTGGATGTCTTCACTGCTGAAACGCACTCATTTCTCTACACTTGGGATTGGCACTAAGGATGCCCTGCATCTCCAGTGGTTAGGTATGATATATGGGCATATGGATAAGAGCCTTTCCAACTGTGGTGGGGCTCAACCCCCCGACCCATCCATTAACATCCCCTCAAAAAACATGATTTATCTTGGTTTCATCTTATGTACTTCACAGAAAAATGCAATTTTAACAAGGAAAGCATGTGTAACTCTTTTGTATCCACTTTGTGCTTAATTTGTCTGCATTATACATCACTATTGCTATTTTACATTCACCTTTGTACACATGGGCCGAGTGAAGCAGTTCAGAATTTACCCTACAAAAACATAAATAAATAAAATATTATTATAGATACTCCTAGTTAGTAACCTACTGAACCAGTATATATACTCTATACTGTAATGATGCCAAAGCACTTACATAAGTCTTCAAATCTGCCAAATGCCTAAATGTAAATGTAAATTTGGTAAATGAAGTACACTGTATTCTTTGCTAATGGTTGTTCACATTCTAATCAATTCCACACCTATAAAACACTACTGACCTCTTTTACTCACTTCTTTTTTTTATACAATGAGGAAAGGACCAATAAAATATTGCACAATCTGTGTTTATGGTTTCAGGAAAATCTGTTTGGTTTGATTATCATTAATCCAGAAGATTAAAAATGTTTGCTGATACCGTAAGAGGAAGTAGGAACTACCCCAGAAGGAAGTGATAAGAAATGTCACAGCCCACCAGTGTGATGGAGATGGGGCTCTGTGTGTATAAAGGCCCCCTGTGCTTCCATACTCGAAATCATCGGAGGAGCAAAGAGGCAAAACACACACACAGGTAAGTTGGTGCTTGTGCATCTTTTAAATAATTTATAATTTTTTTAATTGAATTGAATTGAATTGAATTTTATTGTATAGGGACTGTGTGTCCATTTATTCATTCATTTATTGCATAGTGCATAGTGTGTATAGCTGGGCAAGATTGGCCAAATAAAGCCAAGAACAGTTTTTTCCATCATTGCTCAAATTTTGTTGCCCAAATGACAATATTTTTTCCTTTATAAACTTTCAGATCAGTGAAAATGCATAACAAATTAACAGTAATTATTAGGTGATCATAACTAATAAGTGAAGAGCAGGGGCGTTATGTCCCTTCATCAAATTTTTCAGATATAGAAACTGTTAAATTCTATTTTCTCAACAGGTGTTTAAATTTCTGTCTTTATATTTCCATTTGAAGTCTGAATGCTGCACACAGACGCCCCTCTCTGTTTAGCGTATTTGGTTCTGTGCCAAACCAATTAACTAAAATCTCACTCCAAGCTTTTCTGAAAATTTGGCAGCTACTGTATGACACATGTATTTTAAGAATAAGAATTATATGGTAAATTTGTCATCAGACTTTATTATGAAATTAACAGAAATGATTAAACCACAGACAGAATTTTTATTGTGCATCAGACTTTAACATGTAATACATATTTCCATCGTTTTTAATCATGACTGTTTTCCTTTAAAAAATTCAGTAAATCTCTCAAACAGCTAAAAACTGATTTGTCTATTTAAAAATATATGAATCATATCTGAATAACAATAAAAAATTTAGCATTATTATTTCTGACCATATGAAAAATAGGAATGGTTCCTATTACAGGATATAAATGGTGAACTAGTTTAGAAATTCATAGATGTATAAATTATAAGCTGCAGGAACACAAACATTTTGGGCGATCATGTCATTACAGAGTAACAACAATGACTTTTACCTTTAAAAATTTACTATGGTACTTTTTTTCCCCTTTGAGCAGATCAGGAGAAGACAAAATTCATGAGATTGCTCTGAAGCGATTCAGACATGAATGTCTTACTGTGTGTAGTCACACTGGGACTGTGCTGTGTGCTCAGCTCTCTGTCTGTATCAGGTGAGTTAAAACAGGAGAAGTAAACATTTCAGAAACATCCAGAAGATGATTATTGATACTGAGATACCTAAGATGATATTGAGCTTCCAAGGTTAAATGTGTAATTATGTTTTATTTACTATTTAAACTTGCCTAGGTTTTATATGCAAAGATCAGGTTGTGTAACAAGGCAGTTTAGCAAACGTTGTGGTAAAAAGGAACCAGTTTGCCTAAAGATGTCAAAATACTTACTGTGGGATTTCATCATAGTAAAAATGGGCTCATGAACAGGACCGTTAATTTGAGCCAGTGGTTCCTGTACTTTACCTGCAGGGACAAGATAAGCATATTTTTCTTACTGAACAAAACCAAACAAATCAACCAAACAAAATGACAAATCTACATCTTTACAGTGGCATAATTAAAATGACTATAATTAATTATAATGATAATGATAATTAAAATTATGACTGTATCTTAAATTTTGACTGTGTAACTCAGGACTCAGCTACTGTCCCATTTTTGGTCTTGAAGCCCCAGTCTGTATGGGTGCTTTTATTTCTCATTTTTTAAATTCAATAAAACAATTTTCAAGATTCAATACAAATTACATAGTTGACAATATGTTTAAATGTTTACATAAATTTTATTATTTCTTTGGCGATTTGCCCTTTTGCTTTAATGACAGTGTGCCTTCGAGCTGGAGTGTTCAAGTTTGTGTAAAATCTTGTGATCTACAGTATATTACTGTGCAAAAGTCTTGACTAATTTCTTCACATTAAATGAAATAAAAGTAAATGCTGTAGATTAAATTAATGAAATCAGAACAAATGTTTTACTGCGACAGGCTGCAAAATGTCTAAACATGCAATTTTAAACCAAGTCGTTTATTTTATACCTCAGCAGCAACCTTGTTTCCCCTCTCGACTGTTCCAACCACTCAAAAAGCAAGACTTAACAAACAAAAAACACTTCTCTAAAACTCAGCTAGCTACAGGGACTGGACTGAATGAGATATGAGAGACCTGAGAGGAAGCTATTCCTCAGGATTACATTAAACATGCAAGAAAGTCTAACTTTGGAAGTTAAATATGAAGAAATAAGGGAGGGCTCAAGACTTCTGCAAAGTACTGTATTTTAAATCTAATTCATCAGAATGTCATTTGAACACATGCTTTAATAGAAGTAATTAGACGTGAGAAAAAGTTGATCTTGTTATACAAGCAGTTCACATGGTCAAGGTCACACATTTACATTCATTTAAACAGGGACCAGAAAATTGGGTAAAATCTTCAACAATAGATATATAAATATTGAATATTTTGACTATCAAAAGCACTTGCATATTGCAGAATAAGTCAGTGGTTAGGGTTAGAATTAGGGTTAGGGTTAGTCATGTAAGTCTATGTAGTCATTTAGCATTGTTTTCATGAACCTGTGAACTGTGATGTGTGTTTGTACAGGATCTGAAGAGGAAGGCTCGATCAGGCCTTTCATTCTGGACGCCATCAAAGAAGCCAAACATGTTGTAGATGACTCTTATTTGTACTCTCGTCAAAAGTGAGTCAACACGTCCTTAACACGTTGCACCAGAACACACTCCTATCAGAGGATAACAAAATAAAGGTGTTTATCCAAGAATCGGCTACGTGGGGGCACTGGTGGCTCAGTGGTAGGTGTTTCGCCTGCCATGCAGAAGGCCTGGGTTCGATTCCAGCCAGTGCCCAAACCCCCCAGCCACTGGATGCAGTGCCGGTCCCAAGCCCGGATAAAATGGGAGGGTTGCGTCAGGAAGGGCATCCAGCATAAAACCTGTGCCAAGTTGTTGTGCGGACTTGATAGTCCGCTGTGGCGACCCCTTGCCGGGAGCAGCCGAAAGACCAACAACAACATCCAAGAATCGGCTACACACAAGATCAGAATGAGAGCCACAGTATATCCAAAAAACTGAAAATCTATGAACAAGATGACAGACAGCACACAAGGAACAGCACAGAGGTCATATTAGGGGAAAACTTTTGGCTTGTTTTAAAATTTAAAACAGGGACTGCTTATTCTCAGGGTTTTTTTAAAGTTTTTTTTTTTGAGACCCTCCTGAATGTTTAACAATGACTAAAAATTGTCAGTTGGTTCAGACTTTGCAAACATAATAATTTGCATAACTGCAAATTTGATATTTCATCTTATTTTTTTATTTTGTAAAGGAAAACACAGTTTAACAAATATGAATAAAGGAGGGTACAAACTAATGACCTCAGCTATATTGTGAGTGAACACTACATTGTCTTACTGAGTTTTCTTTTGTGTGTGTGTGTGTGGTGTTACAGGAGTCTTGAAAGGGTGCGCAGGGAGGATTTCATCAAGCCGTCTGATATACTGCGTCTGATGAAGCAGCCAAAGCGGAAGGCGCGTGAAGCTGTGAGAGCTGCGGATTACTTCGAGCAGACACTGAGGATCATCTCAGAGAAATCACACCACGCACACAAGAGATCTATTAATGCCACAGGTCTGACACACACACACACACACTCACACACGCACACACACAAACAACTATAAGTCATGTCATCATGGTTTTTTAGATGAGATTTTTTAAAAATTAGCACAATTTAGTTATAAGTGACTTACTGTATATATACAGTATATTTAAATTCACTGTCCAACTCTTCACACCAGCTACCAACAAGTAAGACTTAGAAGTAAAATGCACTTTCACCAAGACATGAACAAAGTCAAATGATGATATTCTGTCTTTCTGTGTGTGTGTGTGTGTGTGTGTATGTGTGTAGGTGTGTGTGTGTGTGTATTAACCCTGTTTGCCTTTTCTCTCTCTCAGCACTGCTTACTCAAGAAGAACTCCACGCAATCGAGAAGCTGACTGGTTGTGCCGCTCAAACCCTGCCACCTCCATGCAGAACAACACTGGATCTGAACAAATATCGCACAGCCTCCAGCGTCTGCAACAACCAGTACGAGACACACATTAAAACAACAACAACACCCACATAAAACAATAAAACAATAGATTCAGTCTTAAATAATGACAAACTACCACCTTGTTTATTAGGGTTCTAGGCTGTAAACGTAATTTTTGAAGAAAAAACATCTTCCACGAGTTTAGTTTAAGATACTTGCAAATTACTACTCACATTGTGCATGTCTTTGGTGCTTAAACTGAATTAAAGAATTTAAAAAAATTCCTCAGTCGATAGGTTTAATCCAATACTTTACATATTTAATGCTGTGATATTAGAATATCTGACATTTTGTTTTAAATCCGTAGTGTAAATCCACTTCGAGGTGCCTCAAACACAGCATTCACTCGCTGGTTGCCTCCTACGTATGAAGATAGCATTTCTCAACCTCAAGGATGGAACCCAGGAAAAATCTATAATGGTGTTGTGCTGCCTCTGGTATGACAAAATTCTTTCAAATTCTTTTTGGATTTTAACTTTTGTACTGTTTATAATTTAAATGAATGACCTTTTTATAGCAGCTGAATATGTGACGTGGTTTGAATGCTTATATTTTTAGGGGTGTCCAGATTTAGGCACGAGGGTGTAGAGAATGCAGGGCAAGAGTAGACTAAGAAAATAATTTCATGTATTAAAAGTAGCTTGCATGACAATGGAGTTCATTTTCATGTCAGGGCATTGAACAGGTAAAGAAGGCATTAATCATAGAAGCAACACAGAGGGCAAGGGTAACGCTCATGATGATGCTACCACCACCATGCTTCACTGTAGGAAGGGTGTTCTCAGAGTGATTAGTAGTGTTGGTGTTACACCGGGCACCTCACTTTATGCCAATACAAAACAATATTCAAAATTTCTTCTTGTTGTGTCTCTGGTCTGTCTCTTTGTCCTATGAGCAACTTCTCCCAATCTGAGCTGTGGATCACTCAAGCTCTATTAAGTTTACACTCTTGTTTTTTTCTCTGGTTAGTTCCCTCCATACGAAATTTTTAACCTGTGACATATTCTTCCTTTTTACATTCTGGGGTTAGTTGGGGGAAAATATTCTCACATTGACATCACTGCATTGGCTGCTTAGTTTAATTTATGTTGGACAGTTGGTTTAGCAAGGCTTATACTAGAGGAGTAACTGCCCCCCAGTGCTGGCCACATGATCAAATCTGTGCATTTCCCATTTCCCTTCTAATACAATGAAACTTTTCCCAAAGCAGAATATCAATACAACAAGCACTTTCTCCCTGTTTTTGTTTTTGCTGGTTCAGGTGAGGGAAGTGTCAAACCGCATTTTCAGCACGCAGGACCAAAATGTCGTGGGAGACAGTCAGTACACACTGTTCATCACCTTCTTTGGCCAGTGGAATGATCACGACCTGTCGTTCACCCCAGTGTCACCCAGCATCCGGTCCTTCAGCAACGGCATTAACTGTGATGACAGCTGTGAGCGCTCTGAGCCATGCTTCCCCATCCAGGTGCATATAAGGAGTTATATTTGAATTGGTTCTGAGGGATTAGCCCTAACTCTATTACTAATACTATTCATTTATTTTCCAAAATTTCACTTAGATTCCTAGAGATGACCCGCGCTTGCCCTCTAACCCCAAAAGCTGCCTCCCTGTATTTCGTTCTGCACCCGCCTGCGGCTCTGGAAATGGTGCGTACATGTTTGGAGGTGTTCCGCGGGTGAGGGAGCAGATCAACACCCTGACATCATTCCTAGATGCTGGCCAGCTGTATGGCTCTGAGGATGGGCTCGCTCACGAACTCCGTGACCTGTCCAACGATGGGGGCCTCATGCGTGTCAATGACAGATTTCGGGACAATGGACGTGAGCTGCTGCCCTTCACCAAGGTGGTGAGCAGAATGTGTGCCACACGAAATCGCATTCTCAACACTACGGGCCAGGAGGAAGTGCCATGTTTTATTGCAGGTGGGTTCATTGATTGATTTTTGTATTTTTTTGGTTCCTAATTGAATGATGGCCAACTGCCAGCTATTTTGTCAATGACCGCTACCAGACAGTGAGGACGAAGGCTTTCACGTGCTTCCTGCAAGGAACGTCAAGCTAGCTGAGTGCATAGTAACACTTCGGGAAAGTGCTATCCACCCTCTTCTACCTGCTTGATTCCTCGCTATCTTATGTGTGGCAAATGCTCCCAGACATTTAATACATTTATGACAGAAATCAAACTATGAAAAATGGTTAATTAACAGTAAGATATCACTGCCACATTACTGCCTTTTAGCTCTAGAATCCATGGTTTTAATCCAGATATATTTATGTCTTTACCACTGTCAATAAGCACGCAAGTAGATGGATTGGTTATTTAAATTCGCCTCTAAGTTGGAATGAGTGTATGAAAGCGTGTGTTCATGCCCACCTATGATGAAATGTCATTCCATTGAGAGTGCATTCTTCTGCCATGCATCCATTGTTCCTAGAATATCCTTTAGATCCAGTGCAATTCTAGTGGTTATTTTTTGTAAAGTGAGATAGTCTTGGACTATTTGCTAGCTACAATATTCTTGTAGCTCTGGTGCAAAAAAGACAAAAAGACTATTTTCCTGACCCAAACTTTAAACCCCAAATTTTAAACGACAGAGCAACATAGTTTACATTGTTTACAATAAAATTAAAGAAAACAAAACAAAATCAAAGGTTCAAATAAATGTAAGTACTTCTATCTAAGAACAGCTGTTGTGTGCAGGTGATGAACGTGTAGATGAGAACATCGCTCTGACTTCATTGCACACACTCTTCCTGCGAGAACACAACCGGATCGCGCGTGCCCTGCGGCGCCTGAACCCACACTGGACCAGTGAACAGCTTTATCAGGAAACTCGCAAAATTGTTGGAGCATTTCATCAGGTACTGCAAACATACACACACACTAAGATTAACTGCTGTTGATAATTGTTTTAAATTGATTATTCTGGAATTTTTTTGGAACTGCATGTTTTTCTCTCAGGGACTGAATGGTATAAAGAAGAGTTACTGGGCTAATTTCTTTTCTGGTCCAGATTGTAGAGATTCAGGCTGTTAGTCACAGTTGAGATTCTTAGCTGCAGTAAAACATTTGAATGGTATAAACATTTTAAAGAAGGCCATATGGCCGTGAATGATGATCCCAGCCAAGGTGTCTCGGAGGTGTCACTGCAGTCGTTCCGGAAACATTCAGCTAGTGGAACGCCTTATCCTTGAAAATTTATGAATAATTTGTCAGTAACTTTCAGAAAAGCCGATTTGTGCATGGAACCTGTACATACAATCATTCACCATCAGCGCTTGCACATTACAGGAACTCGGCTGGGAGGTATAGCCACGCTCCCCGTATAGTCCTCACCTCACCATTTCACACCATTTCAATGTTTGAGACATTAAAGGATGTCCTTGGAGGCCAGGACGTAAAGCAGGCAGTCCGATCATGGGTTAGGAGTACTGAGAAATCTTTCTACCTTGATGGTATCCAGAAGCACATTAGTGTTGCAGGGGATTTTATAAAGAGAAATAAAGCAAATTTTTACTCTCATAACTTTGTGCCAGGTTTGACTTCAACGAGCCTCATTTAGATTAGATTTAGACTAATTTAGATTATTTTCTAGCTCTATGATATTATTAAGTTGTTATAATCAACACTGGCAAGCTTAATTCAGATTTGAGCAAATTTAGCTCTTTCACTCTGAGATTCTCATAGACCTTCCTGTGCCCTGACTGTAAATATATACGTGCTCTGCCTTGCAGATCATAGTGTTCAGGGATTACCTGCCACACATCGTGGGAACAGATGCCATGAGGAGGCAGCTCGGCAGGTATCCTGGATACAACCCCAACGTTGACCCGACTATCTCGAATGTCTTTGCTACCGCTGCTTACCGCTTCGCCCACGCCACTATCCAGCCCCTTATCTTCCGTCTGGATGAAAACTTCCAAGATAATAGACGGTTTCCCAGCGTTCCGCTTCACACGGCCTTCTTTACACCATGGAGGATCGTATTTGAAGGTGAGTTAATTCTAATAACCAGCTTACCTCTTTCACATCATGTTCTGCATAATGGTATTATTTTTGACAGCAGCACTGAACGCTTTGTGAAAAGGTAAAAATTAAATATGTTGTTTGAAAGGTTAAAGTTGTGAGAACACTGTTGCTAGGCAACCATAATAAACAGACATTCAGAACAGATGTTAACGTATTTTATAATATATGGTGTAATTTTCAAAGATAAGAAGAGACAAAACCCATAAAAAGCCAATGGATAAAAACATAGCTATCTCCAATCCACAGTGTAAGCAAGGACCAAACCAGGAGCTTTGTTCTACCAACTGTAATGATGCAAGCAGACAGCTTCCACTAATCTGTGTTGATGTATTGATGTTTGCTTTATAGAATCTGTCCCAGATGTCCTGTAGTTAGTCATATTAGAAAACTCCTGTATCTAATAGCACTTTGTGATAAAACCTCACCTAAAAGTCTCATCTGAATCCTCCCAGGTGGAATTGATCCTCAGCTTCGGGGGCTGCTTAGTCGGCCAGCTAAGCTGAACAAGCAGGATGGTATCCTGGTGAACGCAATTAGAGAAAGACTGTTTGCCTTTACCAGCAAAATCGCTCAGGACCTGGGTTCCCTCAACCTGCAGAGGGGCAGAGAGCACGGCCTGCCAAGTAAGCACACACACACACACACACACACACACACACACACACACACACACACACACGCTTACATGCTCAATGTCAGAAAGACAGACAGGGTGACACAGTTGATCCATACATTTCAAATAAATAATGAATAAACAAACAAATAAATACATTTATAAATAAATAAATAAATAAAGGGACCATGTCAGCCCTGGGAAGGTAAAGACAATGTGCTAGAACAATGAAAAAGTTAATAATGAAAGACTGGGATAAGTGCTTTAGTGTAGCAGAGGATTATATAGAGAAATAAAGGGAGTTTTTACTCTCATAACATGTCTTCTGTTTAAAATCAAAAGTCCTGGGTTCCGGGACGAGAGAGTCTTTATCTCCTCTCTCGTCTGTTCCAACCACTCAGGATTCACCATTGCCAGAATCGGTACTAATCACTGGTCTGATCATCTGCACCTGTTTCTCACTGGTTTAAATGAGATGCTTTTTATACTGGAATGATTCATAGGTCACTATGTGGCTTAACAAACAAAAAACATTCCTCTGAAACTGCTCAGGTACAGAAACTGAGCAGAAAATGAGAGCTAAAAAAAGTTACAAGAAAGGAAGATAAATATGAGGATCTTTTAAATTTTTTTTATTTATTAATAGTTAAGAGACGTTATACAAAAGGTGGACATACAGTGTACACGAGACATATACTGTATACATAACAAACAGGGTCCTAAAATTGTCTGAATACTTACGTCCCAATATTTTGGATTACATTTTCAACTTTACAGAACAGGATATTCTGACACATATTTTTCTTTGCTTATTAACCATACCATTATATTTTCTTCTGCCCATCAGGCTACAACGCTTGGCGCAGATTTTGCGGCCTGTCCACACCCAGGAATGTCAATGAACTGACAAGTGTGCTGAATAACACAGCTCTTGCACGTAAACTCCTCCAGCTTTACGGCTCTCCCGAAAACATCGACCTTTGGGCAGGAGGCATTGCTGAACCGTTTGTCGCCGGAGGCCGAGTCGGGCCGGTGTTCTCCTGTATCATTGCCACCCAGTTCCAGAAGATCCGCCAAGGAGACAGGTAATAAGCTTTCAACAACAACAACAAAAAAGAAAAACATCCACAAAAAAGCATTAAATCACAGATATTGAATATTAGTAAGTGCATTAAGCTTTGAAATTTGTGCACTCAGGCTCTGGTGGGAGAACAGCGGTGTTTTTACCCCAGCACAGAGAGCCTCCCTGTCCAGAGTGTGTCTGTCTCGCATCGTCTGTGACAACACAGGCATCTCCAGAGTTCCTAGGAACGCTTTTCTCTTTAGCCCCAACCAAGCAAACTTCAGCAACTGCAGAAGTATCCAGGGGGTTGACCTCAGTCCTTGGAAGGAAACAGTCACTGGTAAGTGAGATCAACAGCAAAACCAACAAGTCCTCTTGTCTTTAAAAGTAAAAGTAGAGAAATTTGTATGTAGGATGTAGAGGAGTAAAAGTATAAAGTATCTTCTAATAAATCTACTCAAGGAAAGTACAGATAAATAATATATGTGGTACAGTAACAAAGTAGATTTCCATCTCTGCTGAGAATCATAAGCGTATATGATTCTTGACAGATGACAAGTCACTATGGCATATTGTTTATGTCGATATATACTGTACACACTGAATAGCTATGAGGATACCAATATCACTGAAATATGTGACATCTAGTGGGCAGGCTCCAGCCTTGATTTCCTTTATTACTTTTTTTCAGTCTTAGTTTATGAGTGGGGCTAAACCATGCTGTGCATTTACATTATTGTGTGTGGTGTGTGTGGTGTGTGTGGTGTTGGCCTAACTTTGGTATTTGCCCTTCTAGAGGACAGAAGCAATGAAAATTCATCTGGAGAAAATGAGGTCAGTAAAGTGTTTATCAACTCTTACACACTGAACCAAACAAGAAGCAAGTAGCAAACACTTGGACTGAACAGTGGGCTGTTGGGAATTCAATAATTTATTGTAATCCTGAAAATTTTGACTGTCTCTTGGTAGTAAATTAAGGCGACTAGACTTGAGTTATAATCTTAAAGATGCTTATGAAAAGTCATACTTGCCCAGAACTACAGTGCTTTGGAAAGCATTCAGATCTCTTCTGTTTTTGTACATTTTAGGGTGTTATAGATTTTATTAAAACTGGATTAGCTTGCGTTTTGCCATAAATATAGGAACAAAAACAGAAATATGTAATTAAGATTCGTTGAATATGTAATTCAGGACTTTGTCCTTCAAGTGTTCTTTGATAACCTGCTACAAGTATTGCACACCTGGTTGCTCCCATTCTTCCTGGCAAATCCTCTGAACCTAAGTTAGACCATGGGGAGTATCTGCGAACTGCAATCTTCAGGTTTCAAACACTCCAAAGGGTCAAGTTTTGCCTTTGCCTGGACAACTCAGGAACATTCAGAGACTTGTCCAAACGCTACACCAGCACTGTCTTGGCTATAAACACTTAGTTGTTGTCATTAAACCGTAGGAACATTTTTTCTAATATTTGGTTCGGTCCAAGGCAGCACGGTGGTGTAGTGGTTAGCACTGTCGCCTTGCACCTCCAGGGTCCGGGTTCGATTCCCCGGCCATGCTCGATTCCCGTCTCTG
>JAOTQY010000008.1:20883198-20893321 GCA_026413445.1 Dolichallabes microphthalmus
GGGGGGGGGGGGGGGGGGGGGGGGGGGGGGGGGGGGGGGGGGGTAAAGGATTGAAAGGAGTGGCCCGTCTAGTGTTTATTGTGGTTGTAGTTTAATGTGCTACCCCTCCGGCTGTTTTTTTTTTTTTTTTTTAAAGGAAGGTCTGTAGTGTTCATCACATGAAAATGAACCAATACAAAAACAGACGCCTGTATGCCACAACCACGCTATGGGATAAACTGGGGAAAATAAAACATAAGTGCAGCTCAACTTAAATACTACTTTCACAGACTATAAACCCCTCGCTAAACCACGGCTTCTATCACACAATAACAAGAGCAGTTTTTCTTCTTTTATAAAGAGTGTCGTTCTTTATTGCCTTGACTGACTGATGACTATTTATGATTCAGGACGAAAACAGGGTAGACTCTCTAGCTTTGTGGGAATGTATAATGTTTATTTTATTCATCAGATTCTCTACTAGAAGAATGACAAGGAAAATAATTAAAAATAAAAAGACTTCTACATAAGATTTGCTTGTTACACTCGGGTCTGCCTAGAAAAGTTCCACAAGAAACAGAAATCTAACCAGGTTTCAAAGTCATTGTTTTAAGTCCTATTCAAATTTATGACTAGTCATAAACAGGTATACCTAAACAGTACGATATAAAACCCGACAGGTCATATTTCTTTTTTTAAAATTACATGCTTGGCACGGTCCTGGCGTTTCGCAATGAGGGAGGGATTATGAAATACAGTTAACATCGGTAAAACAGCATTTCGGCAACGTTCTCATGTCTAGATGTTTCCCCATTGTGTAGAACACTACTCTTCATATCAAATGTCAGACTAATTAGCTATATTCTATTCTGTAAACAAATCAAAATTGTGAAATGGACCACTGATATTAGTTTTAAAGAATGTGATGATACCAGTTTGTCAACATGGTTCTGAGATATCGCAGGAGTCATTTTAAATTATTATTCAAACCACCAACTCGAAGTCATGTTATGGCACCGAAACTGGTCTAAAATTATACACCGAAATGTCAAAATATATTTGTCAGCAAACCTTTATAATCATTCTAATACAAAACTATCAAAACATATCAAGTATTATATGATCTTGGTCTCAATGAGGCCTTCCGGGGTACGATACACGCTCCGTGTCTACTGATGTGCAGGAAGACAATATAAAATTATAAATTTAGAGAACGTATTAATTCAGCATGCATGTCAGCATTTTATATTTAGTCTGTATACAAGGGTCACTAAGGAAACCAGATGTGACCGGGATAATTAACTACACACTTGTTCTTTGGGGAAGACAATGACAATTCCTTGTAAAAAGCAAATACAATGTTGTTTTACAATCAAACTGTGGGATCATAGAGCAGGTCAGTTACCTAGGCCATGGCCACTGGGTCATGTGCGTAGCAATTAGGAAGTTACACTAATTAGCCCATCATCCACCAATATCAACGTTGTTTTCCCCCTGAAACAATCTTGTTGTGTTAGGATTCCTTGGTAACCTTAACATTTACTTAACTTTATACTGCACTTAAGGTTATGCAAGTTAAATATTGCTTGTGTTATAATAGCCATGCCAGTCAAGAGCAGGGTCACCATATTAGGTCTAGAGTGACAGCAAACTAACCAAACATGAGGTCAATCACCTCCTTTCGGGTTACTTCACAGTCCCAAGTCACACTGTTTCTACATCGTAGTTATGGGGAAGTTTGAAAGCTTAATGTGTTTGAGGTGGAGGAGAAAGAAAGAAAAAAGCATGCGAGGACTGTAAAAAGTGTACAGCGAAATTCGAGAGCACTCGCCTCAGTGTTATGCAAATGCGAACATGCAAACAGGCTCCATCAGACATGCAAGCCATGCTACCACACCTCATGTGAAGCACAAACACCAGCCATACAGACTTGATTCGTGCCACTCTAAAGGATCAGTAACAAATCTGCATGACAATAGAAAAGACGGTGTGGGACTTTCCACACAGAACTACCTCTGTTGAATTCGGCTTGCAAGGACGATGAGGGCAATTCTGCTAGGATTCCTAACAATTTACTAGCAGGAGCAACGCCGATCCCAGCGGGGGCTTTATAACAGTAAAGATATTTTAAAATAAATCCAGAAGTAGGCAGGATGAGTTGTCTTTAATGAGACCACATTAAGGAAATGCTTTCTCTTTACTATTGGACTGCATTTTTATAGGCTCCAACTATACAACCACTTCAAGCTCACCAAGCGCAGTGAAGCGATGACTCATGGCATGCAGCACTCCCAATAATACGTTCATACACACCTATTTTTTTGTACAACCATGTTATTTGCAATAAGCTTCGAGAACATTCCTCACCCCGAGGCCTACAGGGCCTCAATACAATGTGTTCGAGAGGTGGGAATCATGGCATGGCTTTTCAAGTCTTACAAGTCTTCAAGTCAAAAAAAATCATCATCATGTAAATTTTTTTTCTTATGTGTGTTCATGGTGTTAAATCTAGATGAAAAGCCTGTATACCGTAAGTTAAAGTAAGTTTAATGCCTAAATTAATCAGGTGGTGTTGTTTTAATAGAGATTATCCACCCTATAAAACTCATCCCCAATTTATCCAGACCATCGTCACATACTTTGATAAAAATACCCCAAACCAGGCCAGGTGGATTTTGTGGTGCCGCAGATGTTTCGTAAGAGGATTGGGCCACGCAGAATGTTCTAGAAGTCCAGGTGTGAGAGCAATGACAATGTTCTTTTGAAAATGCTGAACTCCAGTAAACTGTGCCTAGAGGGTCTTTTCTCAGGAAGGAAGGTCTACTGCTACTGAAGCTAATCCAAAAGCAGACAACATGGTGAAGTCAGCAAAGCCCAGCCGAAGCTCAGGAGCTAATCCAAGCATTAATCTGGTTCCATACTGAGACTATACGATTCAAAAAACAATTAAGAGTTTGGTCTGAATTACATGTCTAAGCTCTTTGGAAATCTTGCACTTTTGAATTAAAGGTGGATCAAACAAAAAGGTCAAAATGTCAATGATACAAGACAATGACCATTAGCAAGCATGCACTTTTTTTTGTTGCATAAAGAAAGACATCTAGCCCTTGTGACATGCTTTAAGCTACCTCTGAACCCCCTTTTATTAAACTAAAAGATTCAAAATTAATAATTTACTGGCACAGTGACCCTCTCTAACTCCTTGTGAATGCTGTGTGTGTGTGTGGAGGAGGGCCTTCTGGTGTACGTGCATATAAATGCACCTTCCTGTGTATAATAAGAGTGCATATACATGGTACACACTCCTATCTGTGTATCTCGTCATACTCTGGCCTGTAGCCTTCATATACGGCCCAGGCCAGCAGACTTCTTGCATTGTTGATCCCTGTAGGTAAAAGAAAAAAAAAGAAAAGGCAAAAAAAAAAAAAAAAAAGTTCTTATTTAATTAGATTCCAAAATGTTATGCAGAAAAAAAAAATTGCAGAGCAAAAAAGGAAATGAAGCTACTATGATGAAGATTCAGTTTGATGGACGACAAGTGTACTCCATTCATAATTTTTTTCTTTCCACCGTGTTCAAAAAGGACGGAGAGCCTGATACAGAGGTCAAGAATACAAAAATACATTGTCCAAGACCATGTCCATTGACCTCACCCTGGTTAGTAACTTTATTGCCGTCCACAAGCAAGTGTTGCGACACAGCCTGTTAGGCCTCGAGTAAAGGGAAATGACTAACTCAAAGAGAGCCATTATGAACACAACAATAGAATAATACTCACTCGGAGCGCCTGTGTACATGATGGAGAACAGGTTGATTCCCATAGTGACAGCATAGAAGACAGGCAGTGCCCTGAGTCCATTAGGAACTGGATTCTTCTACAAACATAAGAACATCACGAGAAAACCATTATTAGTAATACAAAGTACAGAATCATCCCTGTAATCAGAGTGGCTTCACTTGTCTGTAGAATCAGAACATTAAAGGAGAGAGAAACGCCCATTTCAGTGCTGTCTCTCTAGTCTAGAATGTCCTCGTTGTGGCGACTTGGGCATTATGCTAATTTAACCTTCAACATGACTCATGGAGAGAGAGCAGGGAGAGGTTTCGTGTTCTTACCTTCTGCAAAATAAACATGCGGACGAAGTAGAAGAGAACAGCAGACATGAAGCCAGAGAGGAGTGGTGAGAGAAACCAAGAAGCAACTGTTGGAGAGAAAGTGGGGGAGGACAGGACATGAATATAGGGCAGAGCACAATTCGTCAATGAAGTAGTCCAGAGTTAACAGAACCTAAAAACTCAGTTTTAATGGAAGCTTAGGGCTTCTAAGATTCAGCCTTTTAAACAGAAGACTACTTTCGACTATATAGGGAGGTTCTTGTGTCCATTTCATGCTTATTAAATTTTATAGACCGGGTGTACTCAACTGATTTAAAAAAAAAAAAATAATTTACCCTCTGTGTTCAAAGAAAGCCTGAGAGGTCAAGAGTACAGAATTATGCCACAAGATCATGTCCATCAACCTCATCCCAGTTAGTAATCTTAATAGCATACATTAAGTGTTGATAAGTTGTAGTAATTGTAATAGCATTTTACAATCTATCCATTAATAACAATCAAGCATTGACCCTCCTTTATTACAAATACTTAGCAGACCTGAATAATTTGATATAAATGTGTATATAGAAACTTCTAATTTTAACATTTTAAAACTCAAAACCAGGTAAAGAGCTTGTAATCTGATTTAGATGGGCTCACCAATTCGCAGCAGCTCAAGCCATCGGACTCCCTGTTGGCCTTTCGCCACCAGCGAATAGCCGATAGTGGCTCCCACGATGCAGTGTGTACCTGAAATGGGCAGTTTAAGGAAAGATGCCAGCAACTGCCACACAGCAGAGCCTGTGGGTTTAAAGAAAGAAGAAGAAAAAAAGAAAACATTTTAGCATTCAAATGAATCAGTGTTTAAAATAATAATAAAATATTTTGCTCAAAAGGCATAATACTTCACCAAGGTCACTTACCAAACATAGCACTGACCGAGCCGGCCATGAGAACGTGCGCCGAGTCGTTGTACATGTTCACATCAATGATCCCTTTGCGAATGGTCTCACTGACTTTGGCTCCAAGCAGCACCGATCCCAGGGTCTCGAAGATGGTAGCAAGGATGCAAGCGACTTTCAGGGTGACCACGCCAGAGCCAACGGCAGTGCCAAACGAGTTTGCAACATCGTTAGCACCCACGGAAAAGGCCAAGATGAAGGCTATGATGAAGCCGACAATCAGGAGCCACAGGTAGTTGGTCAGTGGGCCCTGAGCGGCCAGAGCGATGGTGCTCATCAGCGTTGCTGTAGCAATCGTTGTCGAAACCATTCTGTGCAATAGCTTTTAGATTCTACTTAAGTTTTAAATAGTGTCACAATCTTGTAGGGTAAAAAAAATAATGAACTGCGAATAAAATAAGCCCTTATTTAAATAAGCAGCACACTAGAATTTCTTAAATAACTGAGGTACTAGTGTTTCTAAAGGTTTTTTTTTCTGAAATTCCCCAAACCTACCTACCTTCGCCCTCTGCTAAAACAGCAAGTTAGAGCAAATCCAGACACTAACGAGAGAATCTGCACTGCTGTATGTAAACTGCTGTGTGATGCCGAGGGAGAGGGTGGAGTGAGGGGGCTATTGCTATCCCCTGAATATACTAATGCTGCTACAATGCGTTTTAGTTTGGCCGATTAGGCAGACAGAATGGACATCCATTGTGCACGGGACAGGATGGATGAATGGAAGCTCATTCCTGAAAGAGGGGAAAAAAAAAGAAGAGAAAAGCAGGGAAGTTTTTCCCATATTACATAACAGCTTACACGAAAAATAAAAGAAAAAGATTGTCATGCTTACTAATGTGTATTTGAAAAACGTGTCTATGTAGCTGTTATCATTTAAGAGACACAAGCAAACACCTTTCTCTGCCCATAATCCGAACCTGAACTGATTTTGAAAATAACAAAATTAACAGGATTTTATTTTAATGCACTACATCATATTTCCTTGTCCATAACGTGACGTTACTGTGGAAAGAAAGGCATGTTTTATTTTGGTAACATTCTCGGGCGTCCAGGTTTATATGAGCAGGTATATGGCATTCCCGAAATAGATTTACATGCTTTAAGTAAACCATCGTCGCGGCCTCTTAAGCGCCCAGTCTGGGAGAGGGCTGCTTAGATAGATGTAAAAAACAATGCTGCATGTATATAGTAGGGATGTGCACGAGTACTCGATTAACCGAGTACTCGATTAACCGAGTACTCGAACACATCAGCGATGATCGAAAGAGCCGACCGATTGGCAGGCTCTAAAAATTTGAGAACATGCGGTAAAAAATTTGAGAAATACCGGAGCACAGAGCGAAAATGGCTGCCGTTTAGCCGGAGAGTCCCTCCTTCTCGAAACTCTGCCTCCGCGCCCCCCCCCCCCAGTCCGCACAACAACTTGGCACAGGTTTTACACCGGACGCCCTTCCTGACGCAACCCTCCCATTTTATTCGGGCTTGGGACCGGCACTGTATCCAGTGGCTGGGGTGTGGGTACTGGCTGGAATCGAACCCGGGCCTTCCGCATGGCAGGCGAAACACCTACCACTGAGCCACCAGTGCCCCTTGTAACAGAAAATAATAATATATTTTAAACAGATATAATCATAATCCCCACTCACAACATACCACCCATACAAACGAATGAAAAAAAGAATGTTACACCTGTTACAAACAAAACCCCTCAAAAAAGAAGTAGATTGGGCAAACAAAAATATTGTATCTAGAAGATTTAATGAACAATGATGACGACATAACAGACTCAAATATCCGTTATGCACAACATCTCCTCACAATACCCAAGCGTTTCTTTTTTTTGGTAAAGGACGCAAAACCAACAAGTAAGAAGGTTTCTTAAAGAACAAAGATTTCGCTTAAAATGTATTAACATTATCAAAGTCTGACACCCCGGTCAATCCAAGCTAGCTAATGAACTCCTTCAGCACATGATGGCACAATGTGAAAATTTCAGTATGTACGCACAAACTCGATAGGCATCGCCATTCTATATTAGGATCTGCTAAATTTCTCCAACACCCCAAGGGCAACGAATGCAGAAGGTCAAGTATTAAAAGCCTCACCCAGGAATGACTGGTCAAAAAGAAGCAAATGGTGGCTCAGATTTCACACAGCAAATCCCTAACAAATTTTTTTTTAAATAACTTAAAAACAGAAGACACTGAAGGATTAAGGATTACCTTTGCACAACATAACCAAGACACAAGAAGTTAAATGCGAGTACAGCTGTTTAACACTTACTCGAATCTACTTCCTACACGGTTCAACAAGAAAACATGGAAACAAGAAAACAAAAGTCAGCTTTCATCTGAATCCAGCCATAACAGGCAATGTGTAACATGGCAAACATGCATCATTGCCACAACAGACCCAAAGTAAGGTCTCTGCTTTGGCCTGGAGCAAGCAGGTAACGTCTGTGTGGGTGGCTTTCAGACTGTGACACATTCGCCATATGCCAGGAGAGAGAAAAAAAAAAAAGAGGATTCAGTGAAATGCAACTCTCATTGTTTACGTCTGCTAAGAAATAATCTTATAAAACTGTGGTTTAGTTTAGCTGGGAAATTTACAAGACAGGGTTACGAAAACATGACAGCCTTAAGAACATCTTAAAATGAGACCGAACTTTATAAAAAAAAAAAGTTATCAGCAGTAGTAATGTTGAAAAAAAAAGCTGCAAAAATATAATTTTGCTTTTATTTAAGTGCGACCAGCAGTTGTCATAAAGCATGACAATAACTACAGCACTCAGATTTTAACACAATATTCGTTGCAGTTCCCTTTTTAATCAACATGCATGAGATATTAAAAACACACTGCTGAAAGCCTGACAAGGACGAAAGACACTCGACAAGTCAGTCATGACCTTGAATGGTTAATATATAAAAATCAATAACTAAGCTACAGCACAAGAGGCAAAGCTGTCCAAAAATATGTATTGGGGGGGGGGGGAGTCACTATGGTCTTAATCTGCTATGATCTGAGGTTGGGTTAAAACGTTCACATTTCAGCATAAGGTTTGAGAATTAAAATGTTTTTTTTAAAAAGACGATCAGATATGACTCGTTTGATCACATTCCTTAAATCACACGCCTCCAAGGTCAAATCTGTGAGAATAAACATGTAGCTCTGCATCCCATGACACCATGTTGCACTTGTGAAACTGCAAGGAAATTAGACGTTATCTCCCCACTACCAGTTCAGAACTTAAATCTTGCCCTAAAATCCACTTATCACGACATTACAGCCGAACAGGGTGAAGGTGGTCTCGATGCTAGATTTACTTTTGGCCAACAGCCACGTCGTCCTGATCACTTCCTCTTAATTCAAGCTAGTCTGCTAATACGGAGGACGTCACCAAAAACCCCGCTCTTTTTTTAAATTCGTATTTAAGACATCTAAGGGCGACATTTACACATATTGTCATTTAATACGGATAACGAAAGCCTGTTGGATCACGTGGGCTCGTGATAATCCAGATAAACTGTTTAGCACGAGACCGGCTTAATGCTAATTCAGAGCTAATTAAACTGCTCATTTCTGTTTCCTCACATTGTAAAATCATGTAAAGTGAATCCTAACCGGTTTATGATCGTTCACACGTCGTTGTGTGTAGTGTTCAGCTCGTTATCTTGAAAACGCAGCATGAATTAGTGATGGGGATTCCAGTCCCTTCCATTGATTCGAATCAGTTGATTACAAAAAAAAAAAACGAGTCGATTCTTTTAATCCAAGATGCAAAAAAGATTCCTCTAGCAATT
The DNA here is from genome assembly GCA_026413445.1 of Dolichallabes microphthalmus. Taxonomy (NCBI): domain Eukaryota; kingdom Metazoa; phylum Chordata; class Actinopteri; order Siluriformes; family Clariidae; genus Dolichallabes; species Dolichallabes microphthalmus. The sequence goes on from JAOTQY010000008.1 coordinate 20,892,035, forward strand.
TACCAATTAGTAAAAAAAATTGTAGTGTACGATCATTACATATACCTGCACCGTATCTTATGTTTTTTATTTTTTTTAACTATCGATTTTGTTCCTGTGGAGAATCACCGGACAGTGTCGACTCGTTCACAAGCCCACAATGAAACAATGAATTGCTAGTCCAGACTCAACGTTAATATAATGTTCGGAACATTTTGGTCAGAAATAAAGAAAAACAATATGGTGCCGAGAGGACATCAACGTTAATTGTTAAAGCGCAATATGTATGTCATTTAAATAAAGATTTTCGTGGTATTTGTTCGTGCGATGCCGCACCAGCATTCACTTTCTACACGTGTGACACCTCCTCCCGCTAAAAAGGGGAACAATTTCGAACACAGCGCAAAACACATATTCTCACTCGAATGTAATAAACGGAAACAATAATAATCGTACCCAATTTATGTCATTAAAATACGTTTTTAAAACGACCGAGTGTTCTTTGCCAGTATGTAGGCGCGGTTAGCTAGCTAGAACAACTAGCCTAGCTCGCGCCAAGTACATACATTCAGTACAAATATTATATATTCAGTGTCATAAAATGAAAACATCAGTGTGGCGGAATAAGTTGACAAAGCAATAACGGAGGATAGCAAACAAATTTGATCTTACTCACCACGTTAAAAGAGTGATGATAGCGAGATTCTCTTCTCCCTCTTCTTTTTTTTATTTTTTTTGTCCGCGACCACAGACAGCGCGCGCCCGCCCGACTAACGTTTTAGAAGCGCGCTACGAATTTCAAAATTGAGCTAAGAAAGAAATTCTAAATTACACGAAACGGATTTGGATGTATGACCCAAAGTAAAAATAAATAAATAAACAAATACAAAAACAGCGCTGAATCGCACAATTACTTCGAAAAAGAACCTAAAACTCAGATTTCGGAAAAAGACCGCTCAGCTGTGCTCTTATAAGGACTCTCTGTTCCACGCGCTTCACGAAGACGGAAGTCTTCTTTCCTAGACGTTGATGCCTGGAAACTCCGCCCACTCCTTGTATGGAGCCGCCCATTGCTAACATGGAGATGTACAGAAAAAAAAAACGAGCTGTGCTGGATTAAACTGGTTACAGGCAACCTATTATATGGTATACTTTGAATTACTTTTCTATCTATCTATCTATCTATCTATCATTGTAAAATCTATCATTGCAGCCCTTTTCACACCTTGCACACCTGGGCCCAGTTTTTCAAAAGCAATCCAGTGGGATTTTGGATCACGGATTGGATCAAATCTTGGAAATGGGTTT
>JAOTQY010000008.1:20900999-20912108 GCA_026413445.1 Dolichallabes microphthalmus
ATGAAGATCTGTAAAGTTATTTGGATTTTTACAACATTATTGTTGAAATACACAGTCCTGAAAAAGGGGTGTTTCTTAATTTGTTAGTTACACCAGTGCAGCATTTAGGGAGTATTGGTGGCTCAGTGATAGGTTTCTCACATGTCATGGGAAGACCTAGGTTCAATTCCCAGCCATTGCATGCAGTGCCGGTCCCGAGCCCAGATAAAATGGAAGGGTTGCATCGGGAAGGGCATCTAGTGAAAAAACCTGTGCCAAGTTGTGTGCAGATCCGCTGTGGTGTCAAATTAATGAGAGCAGCCAAAAGTCCAACAACACCAGTGTAGCTTTAAGAAGCAAATTTTAAAAGCATGTATGTCCAACAGACTGGGTAGGACTGCGTACTGCCCTCACTACACCAGGGCTCCTGGTTTGCCTTGAAACCTGGGTTACTTGTCTGTCTTGAGTTTAACATTTTGTGCCAATACATGTCAGTAGCTAAATTAGTGACTCTGAATTTCTCTGTGTGGAAAAGTTTTTGAAAATGTATGTGTGCATGGTGCCCTGTGTTGTACTGGCATCTAATCCAGGATGTGTCTCTGTCTCACGTCCGGTATTCCTGGGATAGGCACAGACCAGAATAAAACAGTTATGAAATGTTAATTGTCGAGTTATTTGGTAATTTGCACATCAGCCTCTGCTTCAAACTCGAAAAAAGCCATAGCCAACTACAGGGGACACAGGAATCAACTCTGGAATCACTTTTAATTCTTGTGTCTGGCAGTTTTGCGGGTTGACGAAAAATGTTCATGGTTTATTATTTTCTTATTAATTTGTCTAATTATTAATACATAAGATTCCTTTAGCTTTCAGGGCAGTTTTACAATTTTTAAAACTGACTTCATTAGGGACAAATCAGCATGCTAGTTTAGATGTAGATAAGATCCAGCCATTCACTTCCTGTGACCGTGAGCTAGAAGAGCAAATCAGAATCGTGTGTAGGCGGTCCCGGAAACTACGTAGGGCTGACGGACACTCGAGTAAACCAATCAAAAGCTTCATAACACCTTGTGGGCGTGACAACATGGAAGCAGACGTGCGCTGCCCCTGAGAGCATGAGGACGGCAGGAAGGCAGAGTTAGGATTAAAAGTTGGGGGAAACGGGTGAGAGGATAAAAGAAACGAACGTTAGATATTAAGGGGACGTTAATGCATAAAATTCATGAAAATACATTACTCATTGTAAGTGGTTTGGTTTATTTAAAGCACTTCCTGTTTTGTGCTTTTGTAGTGTAAGCTAGCTAGTTAGCTAATGTCAAACTGTTGACACCTTCGATTACATGTTTATTCTGGTTTCTGGGTTAATCAGATAAGTTCATGAGTAGTATAACAGTTACGTGGAATTAAGCCTGTATTTATTTATATATTATTTTTAATATGCAAGTAAGTTATCTATGCAGGTGGGTTGTGTGACATTGCATGCTAGCTGTCGTAATCCTACATGGGAATCTGTACAGTTTGGGAAAGTCCTGAAAGCTTTGTGGTCTCTGCGACTCATTAAAAAAAAAAAAAAGAGAAATCTTAAGTCGTACTTACACGCAAACGGTTGGAGCAGACATGTTGAAATCCGTCCAGCGTGCCTCCCTGTGCGCTCGTGCTGCGCGTCTGCAATGCCCCCCTGCCCTTAGACACAGCACTGAAGCGGGATCGGGCAGGGCTGCATGGCTCGAGTCTCTCTTCACATGGCTCCAGAAAGCAGGAAGAGCATGTCCTGAGACCTGCCCTGGAAAGAAGAAGCGAGAAGGCTTACTGTCCATCCTGGCCGACCACTGCAGCTTCGTGACTGGACAGAGACTGAGGCGAGCATTGCAGATCGCAGAGCTTTACTCGAACCTGTACTCGGAGAGGAGCAGGTGGACGCTGGTGGGCAGCATATGGCGCCGGCTGCAGAACAAGCAAGCCCCGACTGGCAAACTGCTGGCTGCACTCGCTGGGGTTTTCATGTGGGAGGATGAGAAGATAAGAGACGGCGAGATGAAGAGGTTTGTGTTAAAGCTGTACAAGTTTCTACAGCTTGGTGCAGAACTCCTGACTTGTTCTTATCAATGGACTTCTTTTTATTATGTCTTCCTTCCCCTCTCTCCCTTTGTTTTTTTCATGTTTATTCCTTTTTTCCATAGGCTTCCCTATTTTTTCCTGTCTGTGCCTCTTTACATCTTTTTTAAGCCTTTCCTCCTTTAAGGATTCTCTCATCCTTCTCTCCCCATCTTCTTCGCTCTATTTTCAGTATTCTTCTGCTTCCTTCTTCACTTTCTTCTCTTTAGATTTTTTTAATGGCTTCCCTTACTCCCTTCCCAATTTACTTATTCTCTTTTCCTTACTCTTTCTTTAATCTTTTTTTTTTCCTTTTCTCATTCCATTATGCTTTCCTTCCCTTATTTATTAATTTCCTTTTTTCTTTCCTGTTCTTCGCCTTCTGTTTTATGTCCCTTCCTCTCTCCTGATTTACCTGCTGTTTGCGTTTTGTGACCCTCAGGTCTGTGTATGTGTGTATTAGGTGTGCATTGGAGCTCCAAGCTCTGGATGTAGTGAAACAGCAGGAAGCTGCCGTGGGTAAGTCTGTGAGTGCGCAGGCTGCTGATGGCTGGGAAATAGTGATGGAGAAGAAGACCTTTAAAGTGTGGAGGAGACCGGTTGAAGGGAGCCATCTGTTTGAGTACCGCGGTGAGCATTTATACCAAGCATGTTGTAGATAATTAAATAATTTGGACCTGAAACATTGACTGATGTTCTTCTTACCACATTTTCCCTTTTAGTATTCGGTTCCTACACTGATGTTACTCCCAGGCAGTTTTTTAACGTTCAGGTACTTTACTATTTATTTTATTAAAGCCCATGATTAGAACCAGTTCATCTTCTTGAACATGCTTTGTTTTATGGTTGTGTTATATTTGTCTATTTATATGTGTATACAACACTATAGACACATGCACTTCTTTTGTTTTTGTCTTTGCTCTAGCTGGACACTGAGTACAGGAAGAAATGGGACGCACTGGTGATCAGACTGGAAGTGGTGGACCGGGATGTGAGCACAGGGTCAGAGGTTGTCCACTGGGCCACACATTTCCCTGTAAGACATGAAATCTTTGTATGCACAATTTATCATTTAAAATCAGCTTCACGGGTTTAAGAGATGTACCTGGTGTCATTAATTTATTTGAATGCAATGCAACTTAAATTTTTTTTTTATATCTTATCCACAATCAGATGATTAAGATGGTTAAACTAGATTCAAATGTTTTTCTGAATCTTTTGTGACCCTGCAGGACACAATAGTAAATAAATGGTTTGTTTAAGAACATTAATTTAATGCATATATTGACGTATGTATCATGAAAGTCTTGTTACATATAAGTAAGGAAGAAGACCCTCGGATACATACTATTACTTACAGAGAGCTTCTGCCTCCGCATCAAAACTTTGATGTTCTCGAAACAGCCTGTCTCAATGTGTTTTATTCCTCTTAAACTGTAGGAGTGTTTTTTTTTTTTTCCTGTTTGTTAAAGAAGAGTGTCTTACTTTTTAATACATTTATAGTAGTGTTTACAGTTTGTTACAAATTTGTCAAAGTCGTTCATTCAACAATCTGTTTTCTTTTCTCAGTTAAAAAAAAATAAAAAAATAATAATAATCTCTTTACAGCAACGTCATTCGTTACAAACCATTAGTACTGTCATCAAAGGTGTTCTACCTCTCCTTACTGTGTGTGAGCAAGCAGTTCATAAAAGATGCGGTTGTCTGTCATCCTCCGAGTTACATGATACCCTTTGCCCTCCCTGTTTGATGGTTGATGGATGAAAAATAAAAAATCTGATCCAAAAGAAAATCTCCAATGTTGTAATTGGATTATCAGTGTTGCAGCCTGATTGTGTTAGCACTTAAAGGGAGGAGGCTTATTTTGCACAGACGTCTCTCGTATGGGTTTTTTAATGGCCACTCTTTAATCTTTGCAGAAGCAGGAAATAGCACACGGTACACTGCCTATGCTGTAGTTTAGGTCCTTGAATGTCAAATAGATAGATATATAGATGGATGGATGCTTTATTGACCTTGAAGTGAATATAAGAAGTGCTTGTGATTGAAAGTGCTTGTTTCTCTTCGCAGTATCCGATGTACTCCCGAGACTATGTGTATGTGCGTCGCTACAAAGTAGATGTAGAGAACAACCTGATGGTCCTGATGTCCAGGTAAGCACTTTGACTCTGAAGCCATTACACAGTGTATGGTTATAATTCAGCAGCAAAAGATAGTTTGTGCGTGTGTGTGTGTCAGAGCTGTGGAACATCCCGGAGTTCCTGAGACACAGGAGTTTGTCCGAGTTCACTCATATCGCTCCAGGATGGTTATCCGACCTCACAAGTCCTTTGATGAGGTGAGACATGTCTTCCAGTGTAAGCACAACGATCTGTTTGTGGAGAGCTGTTAACCGGATGCAGTGATCTAAAGTGTGTGCGCGCGCACGCTTCCATCTTTTCCATCATCTGTTTGTCTGTCTCAGCTATTGCCCACTCGTCTTGCAGTCAGTCTCTTTTTGCGATTGTTTTCTCCATCTTCTCCCTCTGACACCTATAACATCTATCTGTTGATTTTTATCCTTTCTTTCATCCATTTGTCTGTCTGTCTGTATGTCTGTCCACCCATAGATGTTCTGTTGATCTGTATTTCTGATCTTTTCATCAAGCTGTCACTCTCTTTCTATTTATTTATTTTCGTCAAACATAAGTATTCCTCTGTAATATCCACCTCTCTCCATCCAACATCCAAGCATCTATCATCTTTTTCTTCATCCATTTAACCGTCTTTCTCTATCCTCGAATCGTCCATCTTCTTTCTATTTATCTTTTCATTGTTCTGTCTTGCCTCTATTTATGCATCCATCTGCCCATTCTGTCCTGACGGGCTGCCCTTTCTGCATCCATTCCTTTATCCATCCCTGCTTTTATTGATTGTCTTTTTTTCCCTTTTTTAATTTTTTTTGTGTCTACATACGTCCATCTATCATTTCTCCATCCCATTGCCCTGGCATATCCATCCATTCACTCAACACTTTGTCCTGCATCCACCTATCCATCTTCTTGTCCGGTGATTACACATTTTTTCTGTGTAAACAGATTTCTGAATCTTATCTGTTAAATGAAGTGTCTGATGTGGATGATCAACTCTGATGCGGTGTGACCTGATTTTCATGTTTTCTCAGAATGGATTTGACTATCTGCTGACGTACAGCGATGATCCTCAGACGGTTTTTCCTCGCTACTGTCTGAGCTGGATGGTGTCCAGTGGTGAGTTGTGTGTGTGTGTGTGTGCATGTATACGTATGTTTGTGCATGTGAGGGTGATCGAGAGAGAGAAAGATCTGGAGATGGTTTTGTCTGAAATTATCTCTCGCTCATAAGATGTCTTCACCTGACTATTTAATTTGTTGCTCTGTCGTGTGTCTCCTGCTCTTTTCTTACTAAAAAAAATTCCCCAGTCTATTTGTATTTGTTATTATTATTTTTTTAATTCTCTACTTTTTACCATTAAGAGTTTTTTTTTCTTTTCTTTTCATCTTGGTCTTTTTTTTCCTCATTGTCTCAGTTTTTTTCTTCTTCTATATTTTATAGCCTTCCTTTATTCTTTCTTTTCCCTTTCTCTTTTCTCATCTTTGGCATAATTTTTTTTGTTCTCCTTTCATTTCTTTATGCACTTAAATCTTTTTCTTTTCTTGTTTTATTTCTATTCTCCTCTTTATTTGAATGTAATTTTCTTTTCCATTCCCATTTATTTGGAGTGCATTAATATGTCTTTCTGTGTACCAGGATTTGTCTTTCTTTCTGTCTGCCTGCCAGGTCTATTAACTTGCGATGTTATACTGTCTCTGTATGCATCTTATCTCTCCATCCGTCTCTCTTATTTGGCTGTCCATTCATTTATTACTTTGTTCTGTATTCAACCATCCACTTTGTCATCCATCCGTCAAACAATACATCTATCCCTTTATTCATCTGCATCTCTACCAATCCTTCCCGTTATCAACTCCTATTTCTTTTTTTCCTGTTCCTTTGTAAGTTTTTTTTTATTTTTTTCCCCCACTTCATGTTTTATAATTATTCATCTTCCCATCTCTCTTTCGAGATTGCTTTTATTTATAACATCTGCTTTTGTTCTCTTTGCGTCTCAGGCATGCCTGACTTCCTGGAGAAGCTGCACACGGCGGCTCTGCGAGCGAAGACCCACGAGGTTGGTGTTCATGACTACGTTGGCATGGCGAAGCAGGTGCATCAGGCCACTCCGGAGCGGCTGGAGGACGGAGTGCACACGACGGCATCTTCCCATATTTACGCTTAAGAGGAAACAGCTGGCCAGATGTAGAAGTCGAGGGATATTTATAAGACCTAAGAGACCTCGGGTTTGATTCACAACGAGGCTGTGATGAGCAGCGAGACAAAGCTTATGGGAAGAGAGAGAGAAAACCAGTCTCTTGCTGTGAACATGCAGACAGCAAATGAGAATGAGAGACACTTCTGCACTTCTACTACTTTGGCTGCCAAAAACACATTTTTATACTACACTGTGTGTGTGTGTGTGTGTGTGTGTGTGTGAAGTTATCTCATAGTGAGATCAGGCACCTGGTAAACATGGAATTCTTTTGCTTGTACTAGTCGGTCAAAAGCACTCCTCCTGGGAGTTTTACTTCCCCAAACCACTTCTCAGAGAAAGAAAGGATAAATAAGGTTAAATAAAACGAAGCAGGAGAGAAGGAGCAAGAGCGATCTCTGCAGACAGACTCGCCAAGCTAGCAGCATGTCTGTGTTTTTTCTCACAAGTTGTCCGAATCCACAGTTTCAGTTTCCTGCCGTTTCACTGAAACATGTTTTATGTGTTTCAAACATTAAAATCGCGTAATCAAAAATATCCAGTTTTCTTTTACAGAGATTGTAACACTGACCTTTTAGAGGCATATGTTTGCTTGTTTAAAGAAGGTACGGTGTATATTTCATTTGACACTGAGCATTTAATTCAGTGCAAAAGTTTTTAGACCTTGGAGAAGAATTTCATTTATTGACTGTAGTTCATTAGAATAATCGCTTAGTTGTCAACCTTAGTGTTTCTTGGTTATTGAAAAAATTAAAATATTAGCAGCTCAAAAGTTGTGTCCCTCTTTCTGAGAGATAATCTGCCTCTGGTCCAGTTATAACTGTGCTAGTGTAGCAGGTTTTGTCTATGAGCCTGCGAGTCACGACCAGTCGTTCTAATTGTACCTTACGTTTTTGTTTATGACGTGCATTTCCTTTTGAAATTCTCCAAATTTAATAGACATTTCCAAACTTTTGCACACAGTTGTCAGTTTTGCTGTTTTTGCGTGTCAAATACTGTAATAACGTGTCAAACATTTCCCAGTTTGAATATAATTTAATCCTTTCTGCCTGTAGAAGAGGTGTAGGGTCTGGAAACTCCTTGAGACATGTGCAGTCTCATCACATCTCTCATGTTCCGCTTCACCAGAGCAACACTGGCGCACACACACACACACACTTTATTGACACTTCCTTTGTTTTTCAAAACCAGCTTCCTTTGAGGAAGTGGGGAAATGTGGCAAACTCGCCGTCCATGTTGACATGCTACATGTCCTCTACTGTGTCCTTTTCAGTTTTCACGGTTTTCTCTTGATTTGGCATCACATTATATCCTTGCTTATCACTGTTGAACACAAGGAGCTCTCACATGGTCGGCTGGGGGAAGGAGGTGTCCTAAGGGTGTTTCCTTGAAAGATAGTTTTAAGTAGTAGAGTAAGAGTGCTAGTGATATGATATAAATGCTTGATTTCAGATAACTGATAACATTAGTTAATTTCAATTGGAGCAAGATTAAAACCCTCGGTGTTTAGACTTTACTGGTATGGGGATCCATTTAAAAAACTAAGCACTATAAAAAGTGGCATACAGTGCTTTTCAGTATATCTAAAAGCGTTGATAAACTAAAGGTAACTAGTTAAATGATATTTGAAATTGAAACGCAAACAGTAGGGTGATGTTTTGCCTTTGTCAAAACTCTCAAGCTCAAATCCTGGCATTTCTAAAAGAGGGAAAAATAAGACTGTGTATCAGAGTGCTAGTTTTAAACTAGTTTCTAAAGCCGAACTTTGCACGCTGATCTGATGCACTTAAGAACCAGCCAGTGAAAAAATGACTGGATTAATTTTAAATGAGTTTCTCACTTACTTAAAAGGAAAAAAATTATATTTACCTAGGAGTAAGTAACGACATGTACTGTACCAGAGTCCATCATGACAGATTTCTGACAAGTCCAATTTTCCTGTTTTAACATTGGCATTACTAAGCTGGTGGAACGAGCTCCGTATATAATTAACTCCCACCTCCATTTCATTCATGAGTCAGATTCAATTGTCAGTGAGACTCTAATACTGTACATACCAGATTCTCATGTCCTCTTGTTTTTCACTACGCTGTCAGTATTCAAGCTGTGAGCTTAAACCTCAATTTTCATCCTTGTGCAAGCTGTTTCAAATTGCCCTGGGATTGTGAAGACATCCCAAGTGTCAGGTTCACTTTTGTCTCAATTTACATTTTTGATCACCTGTAAATTATCTCAGATTCTATGAAAGAGTGTGTATGTTAAGAGTTAAGATTCACTGGATTGATGGTAAACAATGTTTTTCTGCTCAAGAAAAAATGTCTGTTAATTTTTCAGTCAGTGGATTTTACCCTGAGCTTCTGTTAGCAAGTTCTTGAGAACATGAGTGTATTTAACCTTGTCTTGATTTTTTTTTTTTATTGTGTGACTGAAAAGTAATTCTGAAATATGAGGCATGTTCAAGTCAAAGTGGGACTTTTGATTGTTCAGAATATCAGAACACAGTTAAGAGAGTAAAATTCTCCTTTTTTTTTCTTTTTTCTTTAGTAGTGCCTGGATACCATCAAGGTAGAAAATTTTAAAATGCTGGCCTCCCAGGAACTCCTTTAATGGCACAAACATGGGAATGGCTTGAGGAGAGTTTCTGTAATGTGTTGGTGAATGATTTTGGGTACAGTGGACTGTGAGCCGGGGTCATCATTCTGTTGATCATTCTTCATCATAATGTTTCACTGCAGCTGGGAGTTTCATCACCATGTGCTAGAAGTGTTCTGTACATATCGATTTTTATGCCGTCATTCACCAGAAATTTTATCAAAAGTCCCAGATTGACTTTAACACTCCCCCATATAATCAAATGTTACACTGATTTATTAATCTATGAGTGACTGCACATTGAGGTCAGTGGAGAGTCTTGAAACGTTTAATGTTAAAGCATTGCCAATTTTATGCTTGGTGTGTATGTGAAGGTTTTACTGAACGTTTTCTTCCCCCCTCATGCAAAAAACACAGTGTGGAAAGTGTGTTGTGTAATAATTTCAAGAAAAGTGTGTTAAGAGTGCTGCGCATCAGATGATTTCTTTTTTAAAATGCTGGAAATGAACTGGAAATCCTGGCTTGTCAGATAGACAGTCTAACAAGTTCCGCTTTACATTTGGCTTACTTTTTTTTTCTTTTGTCAAGCTTAGAAAGGAAAAATAAATGATACAGTAACTGCATTTGTAAACCCAAGTGTTTTTAGTTCTCCCATGTAATTTGCACTTGTTTAAACCAGATTGTTAGAAGTAAGTGAGGCCAAAGATTTTAGGGAATTGTAACCTCTGGTCTCTGAATACTTCTCTGAATACCAGAACACCTTTTGTTCAGTATGGTTGTTACGTAGCAAGAGTGTATGAGGCTTCATTGAAGGTTTGCTTGTGTCTGCTTCAGGTTTGAAAGTGCTCAGTTTATAATCGTAGTTTTTTTTTTTTTTTTTTTTTCAATTCTCGTTTTTTATGCAACTCCAGACTGAAATTGTGAATTTTTTAAAATTAAGTACTGAGTTTGAGATAATAATATGGATTATAATTGGATAATTTGATGAAGCAGGAAATGTCACCTTTTTCTTTCATTTACACTGGCATTTAGTAACCTTACATTACTTTGTGTTAACATTTGTGGTATCCAATACAGTGATATAACAAGACATGTTTTTGTAGCATGTTCTTCTTATATACCTGATGTGACAAATTAAAGGACAAACCCAGCATAAAACATGTTCATAATGGGTTGTGTTGGCGTCTGCCCCTAGAACAGCTTCCATGACCTTAGCTGATATGTCATGTACTTGTAGTTCCTGTGAGGATTTAATGTGAATATTAAGTCACTGATTAAGTAACAGATTAACATTCTGGTAATCTGTGTACAATGGTAAAGTATAGAGAACGACTATTTTAGGTAATAAAAATACAGACATAAAACTATTTTTTTACACTGCTCATAACTTCTACACAATATTTTGATTTAATTTATGGCGCAGATTTAACTTCGGGAAAATACCCAAGTTCTGCAAAAGCTTCATTAGGTTATGTCCAGCCACTTTTGTGTAATGTGACAAAATCTGGCTGGACAAACATACAGGCATCTGTATACAGGAGACTGGTTTCGGGTCCTCCAATGAATAAAACGTAAAGATATCACTGAAGAACTTTAATTTATATAGTGCGACGGCGGGCTGTTCAGCGCAGGCACCTCTCTCTCTCTCTCACACACACACACACTCACGGGTAGAGTGGAGAGGGCGGGGTTCACCTAACAAGGGGGCGGGGCATTAGGGCATTAGACTGGAGGCTAATCTGCAATCTCGTCCCTCAGCGTCCGCACGGCCTTTGAAAAATCCTCCTCGGGGCCTTCAGGTGAGTAATGTTCTTCCAAATGCGGTTGTCTCGTGTCTCCCCAGATTCGTGCTTCCGAGTCCCGCTCGCTTATGAGAAAGCCGCCTGCTGTACGCTCACGCACGCGCTCTGCGGTCTCTGTACACATCGCGTCACCTGCTCAGCGCCGCTAGTCTCACGTGCCCTGCACAAACCCCCGCGCGCGCCTCCGACAGGGCCGGTGTTCAATCGAAAAATGCTACCCATCGAGTTTTGCTAAATATCGCATCTGCGCATGGGCAGTCCCACAAGTTTGCGCTCTGTTTCCACGCCCATAAATCCATGCTACATTGGTGCTGAC